>JANSTQ010138785.1:0-24198 GCA_026167885.1 Bergia puertoricense
TGAATGGGCCTATATATGGGGGGCCTTATATCCGGGGGGGCTTATATCCGGTATTTTATTTTTGTGAGCCGATAGATGGGCTTATATATGGGGGGAGCTTATAACCGGGGGGGGGGCTTTAATGTGGGATTTTACGGTAATTATTCTTACAACAACAACAACAATAGTGATGATAACAATCGAAACAGCAACAACAACGCCAACGATAGCGACAACAGTGACGATGATATTGATGACAGTGACGATATTGACGACAGTGACGATGATATTGACAACACTGACTGATGTTGAGGACAGTGATGACGATATTGACGACAGTGACTAATGTTGAGGACAGTGACGATGATATTGACAACAGTGGCGATATTGACGAAAGTGGCGATGATATTGAAGATAGTGATGATATTGAGACTGTGATGTGATATTGACAGGGATGATGATATTGATGACAGTGACGATGATATTGACGACAGTGACTGATGTTGAGGACAGTGACGATGATATTGACAACAGTGACTGATGGTGGGGACAGTGACGATGATATTGACAACAGTGACTGATGGTGGGGACAGTGACGATGATATTGACAACAGTGACGACAATATTAATGACAGTATTGACGACTGTGACGATGATATTGACGACAGTGACGATGATATTGACAGTAACAGTGATATTGGGGACAATGACAATGATAATGACGACAGTGACGATGATGTTGACGACAGTGACGAAAAGAACATTGATAACAATGATAACGGCAATAACATTAGGCAATATTTCGATAAGTCTCGAAACAGGAAGACAGTCACTATCACCGTGGGTGCAAGTCAAGTTATGCGATTTTTAGTTTGTAACTGATCTATTGCTCTCCCAACAGCGCAGCCACCTGTAGCCAGTATGACGATTAATCAGTGCTGGGACTCGCCAAGAAGACCCTGTGGAATTCTTGACTCACTGGTAAATCTGAAGATAAATGGAAAAAACTGATTGTTTTATGAGTGATGGAGTAATGTATCTGAATGAGGTGTAGGTCTTGCCAGGATTAGAATAAAAATATGCGCGGAATATTGGAATTTCTCATCGATTTTCTTAGTTTTAAAACCTTACAGCTTTTTTTCATTAACTACATGGGGTATCTAAAACGATAGTTACAAAAATGTTGTGAGAATAGATGTGCATAGTCAAATAATTTCACATCTAGTTTTAGGTACGTTTTGAAAATATTTTGGAAGGGATTATAAAGCTTTCAGAGGAGGCTAAATATCCTATAAATATTTCAAAATAGTTGAAGATTCGTTAAGAAAGAGAAAATAAATCAGAAATATTCAGTTTCAAAATAGTGGTAAACTCTTCTGAAGTGTACAGAAATCAATAATATGATCACTTGATGATAAGCGTGAGATAAAATGATCAATACTAGAAGAACTATAAATAATCGTATCTTTCATTCTGTCTTTGTTTCTTTTTCATTTGTTTTAAAGCTGATGTTATTCTCTCCAAATGCTCGTCCAGATATCGTGGTTGTGGTATCGTAATGAATATAGCTATTGATAAACTTCAAATATTCATTTACTCGTCCTTTTAAGTTTTAAGCTGTTATTGCAAACCATAACCCGTCTTTTCTCCAGGAGGCAAATGGCAAAAACACAGCAGTTACTTCAACACTGTACCTCGCTGACCAAGGCCGGATTGTTTGTGGGCGCCAAGATGGTTCCATTGTCATCATATCAGCCACAAGGGCAGCAATTACTCAGCTTCTTAAGACTGAAAACACTGAGAGTTCGCGTAAGTTACCAATAATTGAAAGGAGGGGGGAGGGGGGGAATATCGTTCTTCTTCGACCTGAGCAGTCATTCTGTACATGTAGTAAACATTAACCCTACAAAGTGGCCCTCATCTATGGAACTAAGTATTGGGCTTTCTCAACGAACGGTGGTGTGCTAATTGTCGTGTTTTATTAGTGTATTCTTATTGTGCAAATTGTTATTTTATAAGATAGTCTGAAGCCTTGGTAACAAACTGTTGAATGATGTAATGAAGTGAGGGATTGCGTACATTGATTCTATACAAGCGGAAGAAAATTGGTTGTGGCCATACGTTTTCTGTTTGATCAACATCACTTGTAAAGGTTAATTTATACAGACGAGTTTCAAGCTCAGTTTATTGAACCAAATAGCTTTTTGTCAAAGCCAAATGAAGACATGTTTGCATCTTCTTATTTGAAAAAAAATAATTTTGAAGGATTTTTGCACGTTCTTTTTTTGTTTTGCTATAGGATGTTTGGTTTGTTACAAGCTGAAATATCCGTTGTATTGATCTAAATTTTCCGACAGGTAACAACTACTAATAATAGTAATAATAAACAGAAATTCAACTGGCTCTTTTTATTACTAGTAATAAAAAGAGCCAGTTGAATTCTGTATCTGAAAACAATTCCAATGATCGAGCATAAAACAGTCCTTTCAAGTACTTTCCACTTCCTGTTCACCAGATTGGCCCCCTCACCGTTTGCTTCTTGGCCACCGCGGCCGGGTCACATGTCTTCTCTACCCCAATGATGATTCGTCAAGGTATGGCAAGGAATACCTCGTGTCCGGTGGTGCCGATTTCACTGTTAAGTTGTGGAACATATTCACAGGAGATTTGCTACACACGTTTACCCCTCACGGAGGGGAGGTAACCAAGTTGATATGTACTCCCTCAAACTGCAGCGTGAGTCAATAATATGCTTATTCTTTCGTTGACAAAATATGAATATAGAGCAGATTTAAGATGATTGTTGAAGCAGTATTTGCTGTCGTTTTTAAGGCTTGGCACCTTTTGTTGACTTTTGACAATTTGGTGCAAAAGACTCACCATGAAATTGTTGTATTTGAAGAAGAAAACACATTATTTTCAAATAAATATTTGAAACTTTTGATAAGCTGCCGTGAGCTGACACGATGTTTTTTGTTTTGCAAAAACATATCCCCTGAAATCAAACAACATAGAAGTTCATGTAGAGAAATTCCAGTTAGAAACGTGATTTAAAAGGGCCTTAACAGAATTGATCAACCACTGAATATGAACGTTATTATGGTTTATTTCTTGTTTTGCATTTTACTAGGTTCATTTTCTTTGCGCCTGTGAACACACGAGAAAAGATTCTTCCACTAAAATATTCAACTACCATAAATAAGTTGAAGGTTTTTATTTTGGCTATTTTCCCAGTCTTAGTTGTAAAAGCATTATCAAAACAGTTTTTTATGGCAAGACTAATTGTAGGCTTGTAGCTTTAAGACTAAAACTTGAAAAGATAAAAATATGTAAACAAAGTTAAAAATTGTTATATATATTGACAAACGTTTTCGACCAACATTTTGACCTTGTTTACATATTGTTTGTCAGTATTTTAGGACATGACCACGGACATTAGTTATCGAGTGTCAGCAAGTCGTGTTTAAATTGCTTAATGACAGGGGATCTACAAGTTTTAACCTCTCCAAAGCACCATATGTACAGCTATTTCACAAAATGTTGACAGCTGCTAATGGTAATACCAAGCACGAAAGGAATCATGGGAACCCTGTTTTGTACTCTTGCGTACTATCCGATGACCTGTACATGAAGCAGACGAAACGAGCAAAGCACGGAACGACATAATTGTGAAAAATTAGCCACTGTAGCAGTTGCTTAGAAAGTAGAGAAACCAGAGTTCCCTTCATGCTCTGTTACCTTAGAAAGGCACTTTTCACAATTTAGTGGCTGTAACAGTGTTAATGTTGCAGTAACGGTTTTATCCTTCAGAATCGTATTCAGTACTGTGTATGTTCAGTGGCCCAGGACCACTCAGTCGCTCTGCTTGGCATAAGGGAGAGGAAGTGCCTACTGCTGGCAGCTACTCACACCTTCCCTGTGGAGACCATCAAATGGCGGGCACTGGATGATTTCCTTATTGTTGGTTGCACAGATGGCTCTGTGTACGTGTGGCAGATGGAAACAGGTAGTGTGAATTTTACGCCTAGAAACAATATTTTCTCTGTTGATAAGCTCACATCTACTTCTCATAAGATACATTCATTTAGTTTCCTGGCTTTTTCAATACATTTTGTTGCCGATCAACAGAATTTAAGTTATCGTAAGAAAGATGAATGTTGGCTATACTGTGAGGAAGAAACAGAGGTTCGAGATTTTGAAAATACTGTGATACAATGTTAAGGAAGTAAAGTACCGAAATTAAGAAAATAATCAGTGAATATATTGGTGTGTGCATGTATTTTAAGATATAAAATAAAACCTGTAAAATATCAATTAAACATATTGATATTCTTTACGCTAGACTAGTGAATTATCAATCTAGGATAATTAGTACCATCGTTGACAAAACTTATTCAAATTACGAACAGATGATGATGACAATGATAATGGTGATGATGACGATAATTCTAATCGATTATCATTGTAGGCCATCTTGATCGCTGTGTCAGTGGTCAGGTTGCACTCGACATTCTGAGCGCCTGTGATGATGACCCAAGGAACAGCGAATCAGCCCGCTCATCAAAGGCAAGAGGTCGTAATATCAGTAGAAAGCTCAACCAACTTGCCTCCAACCTACCGCCGGGTGCTTCAGCCGCTGTCAAGAAACTCAAACAAAAGACTGGTCAGAGCTCCTCTTCTGTTCCCTCGGACCCACGCTCCTCTCCAAGTCTTACAGGTTGGTTGTATTATTGTATTTTTTATTTATTTATGAGATTTACTTTAACGTTTACAGTTTGATATCTAAACTTATTTTTCAGTGGAGAAAAGGTCTTTCCGTCATGTCGCTGCTAGTCATTGGAATAGGCTTTCTACGAATGTTCATCAGTCTAATCGTAATAATCTTAAAAATACTAGGAAACAAGTTTTGAAAAAAACTTTTTCTGCGTGGGCGAGTAGGTTGAAAATGTTTCGTTGATCAACAAAAGCTCATATGGTATGTTTTTCGCCTTTGGGTTAGGTTGAAAGCTGACGTTTCGAGCATTAGCCCTTCGTCAGAGCAGACTGAAGAATTATGAGGGGAATCATGATTTGAATAGTGTAATATCAATATATGCGGATCGAAGTGTTCGAATTTGCCATTGGTTTAAATTCGGAGAATATTATTAGCTGAAATGTTCCAAACTATGTAAATGAAACCTTTCATTGATTCCGTGGGGAGCTACGGTCCCGCGTTTGAAAATTAGTCTTTGTTCTTTCCTTTTACGAGACTCATTACATCCGGTGTGTAAGTTAATTCCGCAAATTTCTATGTGTTTAAGTGAGATTGAAATGCCGAACTATTGGTTTGGATATGTCTGATCCTTTGCTTTTCACGTCAAGAAGGTGTTCGCGAAAGTGGTCTCCTAATTTGCGGCCAGTTTGTCCAATATAAAGCTTTTTGCCAAAAGTACAGGTGATGCAATAAATAATGTTAGAAGTTGTGTCAAAATGTTCGCTAATTTGGCATGATCCTTTGGCTCCTGTAATGTGTGTTTTGGATTTAATAAATGGGCAATTGTTGCAGCGTTTACGGGAACATTTGAAAGTGCCAGGCTCTGCTTTGGAAAGGAGGGCACTTCTTACAAGTGAATTCCGCAGGTCATCCGCGCTTCGTCAAAGACTCAATTCCGTATTCCCAATTCCTCAGGCTCCGTAGGCTTCGCAGCGATGACTCAGATTTTGATTTTAAGTGCGATAAGATGTCCAATTTCTTTTCAGATCGCGGTTGTCCGGACCATGTCATATCCAACGCACTCACAAAATCCAAAGCGTCACTAGAGAATCCGCTCTAGAACCACCAATCCCGAACAATGAAAAACGGATTCCTTTCACACTTACTCTCCAACCCAACAATTTAGCGGTTAGAAATGCTGTACTCAGAAATTTCAAAATCTTACAGTCAGACCCCGAAACGGCACCAATTTTTCCGAATCCGCCACTTACCTCATTCAAACAGGACAAAAACCTGCGGAATTCACTTGTAAGAAGTGCCCTCCCTTCCAAAGTAGAGCTCTGTAGATGTTTAAGTAGACATTTTGGTTTTCGCGGATCAAAATTTGATTTCTATGAAGCCAAAAACGTTGTTGTTGTTATTTTCTCCCTGACATTTCCATTTCTTTTCAAAACCATATTCATGCTAAAGGAGCAAAAGTACAGGGACATCTTCTATGTGTCAGTAGAATCGGGACTATTTAAATATGACTTCAATTTGCCTTATTTACACCTATCTGATGACTCTATAAGCTGCCACTGTTATTTTGCTCAATTAGCGTGAATATGATTTGAAATAAAATCAAAACATACATGTAGCTGTTAACAGTAATTACAATTCTGGTGTCGTAGTGTTCATGTTTGATCTAAGATATCAAAATGTCTTTTGTTGAATTATGTTTATTACATTATTTAGACTGTCGGAAAGTGCTGGATACTGTACATATGTAGTTATATTAATTTCACCAATTTTCCAGAGGAACAAGTTGAGGCGTCGAATACCGCGCCACTGAAGATTGTAGCTACACGGGCCAACAGGAAGGACCCGGATATTCACGTCCTGCTGTTTGACACTGAGGCTCTCATTTGTCACCTGGTTACCGAGGAAAACCCAAAAGTAGCTGGTGAGTTTTATAAACCTGTTCAACTAGATAGTGGGTCTTGGGCCTCATTTTTACAAAATCATACAGCTCTCGTGCCTTCTTAAGGTTACAGGATATGATGGAGGTATATCTTGCAAAAATTACGTTTACGCGTCGCATTTCAATGTTTTCCCTTGGAAGATTATTTATTTCTAGTGTCGAATAAATACAGAATCTTGCTTTGATTGAAAAATTAAACGATTTTCCCGCTTCAGAGCCAAATCGGCAAAAGTACCCCTTGTTCGCCAAATTTTAACTCTCCCGCCTGTTTGACCTGATAGCTGCCAAAACGTCATTTTTGTAATCTTGAATAAACGTATTTTAAAACAATACCGTGTAATTGAAAGTTTTTGAGTGGTTAAAATTTGACATCATTTTCCTTTGGAAGTTTCGAAACTATAATAAATCACGTACTGATCCGCGGATAATTCTATTCTAATAAAACAATTAAAAATTTCCCGACGCCGTTTTGGACATCTGGTTACTGTTAATGAGCTGTGAAAACAAGGATGTTTTTTAAGGCCCTGTGATAGTCTATTATCCAATTATTTTAACAGAAGCAAAACAATTATTTTAATCTAACTTTAGCGAGGTCGCCAGCTCCCCCGAGAAATAAACAAGAATCTAGCGGTAAAACAAGTTTGTCAAAGAAGGTCAAGAAAAAGATCAACTTACCTGGTCGTCATAGTAACACAAAACAAACAAGTTTTCAGCAGGCTCCGGTGGCTGTCCAAAAGCAACCAGACTTCACGTATGAAACTCATGACGTTGCTCAGCTTATGATTTCATGTCTTCACACCTGGGACCTGGACCCTAATACAGACGAGGTGTGTCTTGAGAGGCTTGGACTGTTGAGACCTGTTAAACCGGTTTCGTTTGGCCTGCTGACACGTGAAGGTCGTATATCAATGGTTTTACCCGGCTGGTATGATGAAATATCAGTGCAGCGTTCAAGAATGGAGGTTGTAAATTTGTTGGATGATTCACCAATAAATATGAACGATTCACCTATGAACAAAAGTGAAGACTCGAGTGGCAGCTCCGACTTGTCTTCAAAACTTTGTTATCGCTCTCATTGGTTGTTATCGTCAGCGCTGTCGACACTTCACCTGGTTGGGCTCGTGTCTGTTGCTAACACCCTCATGAG
Organism: Bergia puertoricense; assembly: GCA_026167885.1. NCBI lineage: Eukaryota > Metazoa > Cnidaria > Anthozoa > Zoantharia > Parazoanthidae > Bergia > Bergia puertoricense. Next base: position 7,780 of record JANSTQ010138785.1, read on the forward strand.
TATGAACCAAGTTAGTTTTGTTATAGAGGAAAAGAGACTGGCACTACTTACCAGCTCCAGCCTCGACATCAAGTCCTTGTCCATCAAGTCGTCGTCGAGCTACAGTGATGAAGAAGATGAGTCAAGTGAAGGTAACAATGCCTTAGCTTATTATTTTACAAGCTGAGTTAACTATCATTGATAGAAACAGTAGCAAGTGTTCCAATTATTTGAGTAGACAATTACTGTTCTCTGTTCTCATTTTATAAAAACCTTGAAAAATGGCTGCGAGTGTCTGTAGACTGTCATATATGAACATAGATTGCTGTCAAATAGCACAACCAATGTAGTCAAAATATTCAGATTCCCATAACCCACAGCAAGGCTGGTACATGTTGGGCAATGACCATGTACACACTGGTTCAAACACGAGTCGATTTAGTGTTTTATCTATTCCAACAAGGCGTAGCACTTGTCCCTGAAAATGTTACTCCTTAACTGGTCCTGCAATATGCTTGATAAAATTAGCTTATCTGTCCATAAATTCAAGAGCTGTAGAAATCCATATTTTATTATTTTATAGAAATCGATTGATTATTGAGAGATTCCAACTGATGTATCTACATATTTGCTATTTGTTTGGTTTTTTTCATTAAACACCAAACGTCAAGATTAGCTCTGCTATCAGTGGGTGTGTATGAAGTATTATATATATGTATCTTTTGTGTGTACATTAAAAACTAAAATTAAGATAAATTGAACTTACATAGACAAGTATCTTTGGGTCTTTGTGCAGTAAATAATGTGAAAATTACACACCACATGGTCTTTTAAGGCGACCATCATATGAAAGGTTGCTTAAACAGATGAACTATATATGTACTCCCACGTCTAGTTGTGGTTTGTGTATTAGTTTGCAAATGATATGTGTTTTCCTGCTTAAGGACGTGAGGCAGACGTTCAGCTTGCGTTGAACCACCGTGCGCACATCAAAGCTGGGTGGAGTCAGCTGGCCGCATTACACTGCTGTCTCCTGGCCGATCTGCTGAAGACCCCCTCATATAAGCCTCCTCTACTTCATATTTTGGCTCGACGATGGCAGGACAGGTGTCTTGAGGTAATATGGACAACTATCCTCTTTCCTTTTCCTTATCAGAGAATATAACCAGCTTTACATTTCTATTTCTAAGGTCCGTGAGGCGGCTCAAGCTATACTCTTAGCAGAGCTGCGACGAATTGGACCAGAAAACCGTAAGCAAGTCGTAGAGACCTGGGCACCACAGTTACCAAAGAAGATCACTCTGCCGGGGCTTGGTACCGAACCGCCGTCAAGTGAGAGTCCAAAATCTCCTCCCAGTCCAATGCTTGGTAAGAATCTTTGGAATTTAGAATTCAGTGATCTTTCATTCTTAAAGGTTTGGGCCTTTTGGAGAAACAACTCTTTTTATGGGGGAATGTTATATGAGCCATAATTTCTTTTAAAAAAATTCAGATAAAAGTTAGCCATTTAGCATGCGATCAAGTTTGATTTAGCTAAATACTTTCCATGAAAAAATCAATTTTTAATTGGGAAATGTTGCTGTGTCAGCGTCCATTGGAAAACTTGTCCGCAACCTTTGATTTTTCGACGCTTTTGCTTTTCGCAAAGTTGAAGCAAATCCCTGAAATTTTAAAATAGAAAAACGTATTCATAGAATCAAGAAAATATTCAAGAAAAAATGAAAAAGGAGAAAATGAAACAATTTTTGTAAGAAAATTTGCGTTTTGATTTTATGGTTCTTATTCATTTTGTTTTCCTAGATCGTGCTGAGTGCCAAGAAGATGAGGTTCTGTTCCCAACGGAGGAGGTGAGTTCAGTTCTCACAAACGTTAAGAAACTGCTGCAGTACGACACCAGAAGGCGCCAGGCCACTGCAATAGTGCTAATGGGAGTCATTGGGGCCGAGTTCCAGAAGGAGATTGAGGTGTACGCTGGACGGAATGACAGTGGGAGCAAACGACAAGCCGCAGGTATAGTGAGAACTATTGTCGTGACAACAGTAATGTACGACAGACCGTCAACATTCTAACATGTGTGCGAGGTTAGCGCAGTTGTAAGATTACTGACTACAAACCAGGAGGTCCCGGGTTAGAGCTCCTGTTTGGACAAGGGTTGAAACTCTGTTCGACCTTTTTTCGCCACACTGTCCGTGGATACATAGAGACGGTAAGCCGTTGGTCTAGTCTCCTGAAATGCTCTCTCAGGGGACTTAAAAGAACCCACACACTTTTCGAAAAGGTATGAGGTGAGGGCCACATTGGTGAGTACGTCTTATGGATGTGAATATTTTACCATATAAAATTAGTCTTTTTACTTTACTTCAATTTAATGTGACTCTTGCTAGATGACTGCATATATATCTACCAAGATATAAAATAACGCAATCTTTGAAAATGTTCTTCAGGTGGTGAGACCATTATGGACAGTAACACGGTACGACAGACTGGCAAAGCTCTAATGTTCCTCTTGCTAAAACCAAATACATCCCGTATGTCTGCACACACATCCGTCAAGAGAGCAGCTATCGACTTGATTGGTCGAGGTTTTACTCTATGGGAGCCATATATGGACGTGTCAGCGGTTTTGTTGTCTTTGTTAGAGTTATGTGTGAACAACAAAGGGAAAAATTTGACGTATTCGAAGGGTCTGCCACTGTCGCCTGCCGCGGACACCAACCGATCAGCTCACCACGCGCTCTCGCTGATTGCCACAGCCAGACCATCCGTCTTCATTGCGACGATTGCAAAGGAGGTGTGCGTCACTTTCCACTGCTTCGTGGAATTATTAAACGAACTTTACAACCAAAATGCTTTGTGAGAACAATCGTAGATAGATGCAATTGCAAACTATTTCGAAACACTTATAGTTAAGTCTTTGTGACAAAATAAGTATGGTTTTTATCAGTATTTTGGCTAAAAGCATTTTGGCTGTAAACGGTTCTTTAATAAGTTTTGTTATATCTTTGAAAATCACTGTGTTTTGCCAAGCAGTTTGCAAAGAACCAGTTGGTTTTCCCTATGCTTCGCAATGCAACACTTTTTCTCCTACACTCGTGAATTATATATATTTTAATATTTTTTTTATTAAGAATGGCTTACTTAGTTGTTGATAAGTGTCGAAAATTTGTAGAAAACCCAAAATTACGGTGGTTGGAATTGCACTGGATTTGAAGTTGAACAGAGTTTGGAATGGTTTGCGTGGGGGAAGCGAGATGAGATTGTTGAGTTGTGATAATAATAGTACTCATCGGATAAAAAAGAAGAAAAGAGTAGAGAAAAGACTGTTTAGATAAGATTGGAGTTGCAGCTAATGATGATCTTGCAAAATGCAAAATCTTCCTGGTGAATGCCATCAAAGTTGCATTTATTCAGTTTTATTCTTTCAAATGTCTTAAGGTTGCACGAAGCGTGGCAGCTCAGTCGTCGATTTCCTTCAACCAACCATCACCGGCGGCCATTGCTGTTTATAGTCACGTGAGACATCAACCTTCCCAGAATGCTGAGGTGCAAAGCTCGTCTGTTCTGAACCGGGCCAAGTACGAGATACTGCACATTATTGGTCTCATGATCGAAAAAACTCAGCAGGAAGTGGTTGATTTGCTGCCCGACGTAAGTATAGAATCATATCGTATTTTCTTCTCCCAATTATTAAATATTTCAATACCAGATTTTTATTTCATTTCCACATTTGAGTACAATCAGCTCCAACGGCGGAGTTTTCAGAGAGGCTGAAAGTAAATTTATGTGGAATTATCGATTTACATAAACGTGTTATATATTTTTTTTAAGTTTATGAAATCAACCAGACTTTGTATTTACCCAAGATTATCAGCTTTCGCAATGATTTGTTTTAAAATGACGTAATACTGCCATATATATACGTAATTTGGGGCGTAACGCATGTAAAGTAAGTGAAGTTTGGCGAGAAAAATTGAGTATGAACCAACTTTTAAAAATTTTAGAATTCTTGACTGAAAACCCGTAGTTTTTGGTGTAAATCAGTTATACACGTTGTCATCTTTATTGGACTACAACATCTGAAAGTTTTAAGTTGATTGCTCTGAAGTAAAAAACGTAAGACTGAAAACTTTGGGGAGGAAGGTCAATTGGCAGAGCAGATAATTAACGTTCTAACTTTTTGGACTTTCTTTTGCTCGTCAAGTTTCAGATTTGTAAGAAAAGGTTCATTGTGGTCAAAGGTAAAGATGTCAAATGCCAGAAGGAATGGCGTTTTGAGAAATAGGACCTTCTACTCTGGGAAAATGCTCAGCTCTAAGACTAACAGTTTTCTCAATTTCTCTGAGCTACGCTATGCTAATTATTATTGTCTTGTCAGAATTTTTGGGGTCATGGCATCAAAATAAAAACATTTAAAACTTTGACGCCTGTTTTGTAATCACAAAACAGTGTGTTCGTCTTTTTAACTGTACTACACTTTTGTGCAAAGAGAGCTCGGATGAATAAGTGCTACAGTAAAGAGATTGTAAACTTCATTAGTACATATGAAGTCTTTCTTGTTCCATTTGTTGATAGCACGGATAGGTTATTTTCCTTTGGTATATTAACAGTCAGTAACAACAGTGAACTTTGTCCATAGGTCTTTACAAATAAAGGTCGCATGGGAACTCTAGAGCCATTTCCATTTGACCTTGAAACAAAACGCAGACAAACCAAACGATCAGTTCTTCATGTGTGTTTTGCGTGTTTTCACTGCATACACGGTTTTATTCCCCTTAAGGTGGTGGATGTTGTAGTTTATTGTCTAGACCAGAAGCTGATCAAGGAGAAAGGACTTCCGGAAGTGTTCCCCGGACTATGCCGGTAAGTGTCTTTCTTCAGTAATGGCAGAATGCTACAGCCCTGGAATTTTAGGACCGAATTTTTTTTCTATTTTTTTGACAGAAAAAGGCAAAACATAAATTAGTAACTCATTCAATTATTTTTAATTTTCTATTGTATGTTGTTAACATTATTTCGCCACACTTGAGCTAAAATAGCATTCATTTACTAAACTTGCATTTAGATTCAATATGGTGAGCTACTCGCACCAGTCCCGTCGTTTGGCAGTTGGTTCCCGGTCGGGCCAAATAGCCATTCATGACCTGCGCGCCTCACGTTGTCAGGTTTGTATTCAGTCTTTTTTGTAGTCGCAGCGCTTTGAGAATCTTTCGTTGTGTTAATGAAACTAACTATAATTCACAACTCTTCGCACTCGTAGTAAGAGTACGTCTAATACTTTAGCTCATAATTATGTTATTCTATACATGTTAAACCAATGTTAAATCATTTGAGGTTGAAACGCATACGAACGTCTTACATGAAGTAGTTAATTTCTGTGTTTGCTCTGTATTAGTATCATACGACCTAAGGTTACCCATGGTCTCAATATAAATGTCCTAGTATCGTAACAGACCTTAGGTATTATGACGTCAATGGGCCAGATGCTCGAAGTGGATTCCGGTCTTATCAATCAAGGGCGAAAAATTTTCCTGAAGCGGATGATATAAACATCCAGTCGGAACGCTATAAATTCATTCTTGGAGACTGAATTTTAGCCAAACAGTGGTGTCAACTTCATTAACTGTAGGGCATATTTCATTTTGAGTATTTATAAATTTCAATATGATTGACGGTGAACCTCTAAAAGCCTACCACCTCCCATATGGAGGGAGAGCTACGTGAAATACGTATACGTTTTGATTACATTTAGAAAGTGTTCCCTGCATGCCTATAAATTTACGAAGTCGTTGAAGGCGGTTGTGATATTGAAGAACAGTATCATGCTTATCACAGCTGACCCGACCCGCTATTCTACAAAGACATTCGCGGTTTAGGATATTCATCATCCCACTGCTGAGTCCATTTAACACGTACCTACTGTGCTTTCACACATTCATGAGCCAATAATCCTTCCTCAGGCAATATCCTCAGCTTTATTGCTTTAGCCTTTTGAAGCTTTGCTGTCTGCAGAGATTCAGTGCCTTGTACTTGTAAGCTTGCTTTATTAATAATAATAATAATAATAATAAATAATGTTAATAAAGGTTTTTTAGCAGCCTATCTACATAGTAGCTTTACATCTGCTAGTTAAAAGGAAAACAAAAAAAAACTACTATAAAAACTACAATTAATTCTAACTACAAGTAACTATAATTATGTATATGTAAAATTATTGAGTCTATGTACTTATCTATGTCATCCGAATTGGTTAAAATTGATTAATTTATTGAGGCGCTGGCTAGCCCTGGCGCGTGAAATAGCGTGAGTGTCTCTTTTAAATGACACTGGCATAATGCAGATGCTCTGTCCGAGCTGTGTTATTGCTATGTAATTTATGAACTCTGTACCACTTCGTTCGGCTAAAACTCAGTTTTCAAGCTTGAATTTCTCGTCACGTTGTGATAGTAATCAAACTGGAAAGTTGAACCTCTCACCTCAGGAAGAAACGTTTCGTGTTATTCAACGAACCATTGACTACTGAGACGAGCATCCATTTCGGGCATCAGGCTTTTTGAGTTTTAGTGCATGTAACATCTATTTATGGGTCAGTGTTTGGAAAAAAGATAATGTAAATTGCATTCGCGGTGTGTCCATTTCTATTTTACTACAATAAAAGATGTTAGCGTAGTTGAAACTGACGTGTTTTACAGGACTTTAAATGTAGTTGTTACTCATTATATACTTCAGTTGTCATTTATTTCTTTTTGTAGGCTACAGTTCTCGATACCAGTTGTGAAGCACCTCCAGGTGTTTGCTGTCTAATTGAGTAATCAAACATAAACAATAACATCCAGTAGCTTACTACAAAACTTAGTTATCCGACAAGGGAGCTGCATTGTAACTGTTAACATTCATAATGAGATCTGCTTTATCCGTTCACTCGCAAAAGTGATAAATGATGTATAGCCAAATATCATTACTGTTCTCCTTACATTTTCAATAAACAATTCGGGAAAATTGTGTGCCTCATCTTAACTGGAGTTTTTAGAGTGTTTTATTCTCAAAGCGATTCAACAAATTCTACGTTGATACTGTATGGAGAAGATAGAAGTTAATAAACTCGCTGCGAATGAAAGGATTAACTACTGTCCGTTGTTATCTCTTCATTCCAGATGGTATCTGCGCACCAGTCTCCCGTGACTGCGCTGTCTTTCTCTCCTGATGACCGAGTACTTGCCTCGTACAGCTTCGGGGACTCAAGGATCTGTTTCTGGCAGGTAAGTGAACTTCTTTAAGTTGCCATGTAAGGATTCCCTGTAACTCCTTTTCTAAACACCTACTATACGGTCGCAAACTGAACGAGGATGGGATTTTTGGGAGCTGAGAGATTCCACAAGAGTTTTAGGCATTTAAACAAGGTGGACTGTGAGGGTGTGCGGGAGTGAGGATCAGAGTTTCGTCAACGCTTGAGGATCGTCGTGTTTGTTTTGTCATGCCCTTCCCCTCCCCCAAGGAATTTCTGCACATCAATACTAATCTCCCGCCGCTTTGTTGACTTTAAAAACATCTTTTAATAGCATACCCTTGGAGAGAGTCGTTTGAAAACTCTACGGAATACTTAGTGCAATGTATTCTAATTCTAGGGCAACTGTTTACCCTAAAGGTTTCTGTTAAACTGAAAGAAAAGTCGATTTATTTTTAAGTGTTTTTAAATCCTAATTCGATTAAAGTAAAATTTTATTCACCTAAAACATTTTAACGGAAATAATATACTGTTTTGTCTTGTCAGACTGGTTCGACCTTATTTGGTATGCTGGGATCCTCCACCAAATGTACCCGGTCATACAACACAGTATCATCTTCTCCCAAGATGTCGCAGTCGTTATTGAAGCTTGTACGAATTGTGTGGATAAACCAAAAGACAGTTATTCTCCTAATGGCTGACGGCACAGAATATAAATATACTGTATAGAGAGACTCCTTACATGATTCCAACCCGGTCGTAAAATACAGTATTGTCTTCCGTCGTGATTTACAGGCCCTTACTGGAGGCTTGTATGGCTCGTATGCTTGGAGAAACCAAGATACAATTATTTTTGTGACTGCTACAATCACCGTTTATTATTCTGTAACGACTGATCCGTCAACCTCGTTTTATGCAACAGTATTTGGTCTTCTCCCAGGATATCGCAAACTTAACGAATTAGACAGGACATACATCGGTGAACCAAACGACAGTTATTCTCCTTCCGAGCACAGTTAATAGAACAAACTGGTTATGAAACTCGGTTAGTTCTTCGTTATATGTTTTTGTTCTCTATTTCTTTTGTTTGTTAGCCTTGACTCTGCACAAAACACAAAAGGTACTGAAATGAATATGAACAACCAACCAGTAGAAATATTTGGGCTCACACGTAAAACAAAACAACGTGCACGGTCACGGTTTGTTCAACATAAAACAAAGCAGCTTTGTACACTCCTTTTGAAGTTTGTTGAGCTTCACAACCAGTTAATTCTATGAACTATGCTATGATTGTGGGCAAGTTAATTTAATAAACTTTAATAAAAATGTATGGATCGTACTGTTAATTGCCAAAGTGTTCCCCTGCCATTACTGAAGGTTAGACGACCGATATGCATTGTAGTATTATATTTGTGGCCTCACTGGACATAGCTTACGAGGATAATTATGATGATTAAGATATTAATAAAAAAGAATAATAACTTGATTTGCATTTTTCATGGCAATTCATCTACAAATAATAAACTGCTACATAAAACTTTCATAAAAGTGAATTATAAAAAGGTCGTTAAGGCAAAATAGAATTCAAACAAACGGCCGGAGATATCAAACTGTTGAAATATTATCCACTCTTTATGACCCTTCATAAAGAACGCTCATCCTTTGTTCATGAAAATAGCCGTTCTTATAAAAATAAGGTGTCTTTTATTAATGATTGGGAAAGTTTGGTTAAATTCAAAGCTCTGTTTGTCCTAAAAGTTCTGCGTTTTCTCAAAAATACTCTTTACAATTTAAAATATAGGGGGAACTGAAAAATTACAAATTCATCAGGCTAATATACTATCTCATTGCAATTTCCAATTCACAAAAAGTAGGAGCACAGCAGATATATTGAATTCGGTTATTTACAATAAACTGTCTTTTATTTCGCTAGAAGTCAATGATTTGTTCAGCGAAAGCAATGTTAAATTCTTTGTCTTGCAAAGAACCAGCCGATAGTTCTCTTTTTGCAATTTGCCTTTCTTTTAAAATTTGCCTTTCAATAGATTTGCTCCAAGTCGACTTATAAGTCACGTGAGACGAATTTTCCAAGAGAAGTTCCTTTGAATGTTCTTTCAGGGGAGCTCAATTATGACTGATTTGGGAATCAAATTGCCAATAACAGTGCAAGTAATTTAAAACTGTTTATGCGATAATTTCGATAGAGTGTCGGTATCATGGAATAGTGCATGGATAATCTTTTATTCCGTATACAACCGATAATACACCGCTTTGCGATATTATCCCTAAAAATGATTTCAGTCAATCACATGCGGGATCTGGCCAGGTTACTCTCAAAATTTGCAACGAAATTAAGTCACTTTCTCTGATTTGTAAACAAAATCAGGACAGTACCCTGATATAACCTAAAAAACAACAGTGAGTCCTAAGGTTTTGGAAGCCCACTTTGTTTGAAAAATTGAAACTATAACAATAGGTGAAAATTCGCGCAAAACATATAAGACGGCGTTGCTCTGTTCCCGCGCGCGGGAAATACAAAACATGTGTTTAAATTTGTGAAAATTCTGTTGTTAATTTCCTTTTATGTCGTTTGGGGATGATAAACATGTAATCGAACGGTTCTGTGTAGTTTTGGAAATTATCAGGGCTCGTTTGATCTCGCCATGGTATTTTAGCTCGACCGTCGGTCTCGCCAAAATACAAACCTGGGTTCGACCAAACTTCGCCCTGATTTGAACTTCCCGAACAATGCAAAAAAACCTACTCGATTACATATTACAGTCTGTTGGAGTTACAATAGGCTCTCTGCAGCTTAGAATCACATGGTACAAAATTCGCCATACTAGAACGCAGAAGAACGTGACAAACTCCAAGACAAAGTTCCATCAACTAGAAAAGCATGAGAAAATCGTGATATCACATTTTTCTGGTTGATGGGGCTTTGTCTTGGAAGTTGTCACACTCTTTTGCGTTCCAGTATGGCGAATTTTGTACCATGTGATCTCGAGCTGCAAAGGGTCTATAATTCTTCGATATTATTGTATTTTTCAAACTTATTATTGTCTCGATCAAGTGAGGCTGATTGCAAGGTGCTTGCCGCTAATATATAATGCTATCTTGTGGCCAATTTTTCATACACATTTGCTTCTCAGTCCGGAAATACGCCAGAACCCTTTTGAGTAATTTTACTGTGACAAAAACCTTCTAAGAGAACCAAAACGAGGTTCGAGGTTATGATTGTAAGTCTGTCCATAGTTGAATCAGGCTTCGTCTCGTTGTACAAGCTAAGACATTTTTCCCTCATTCCGACTGGGCTAAAAAACTTCAAACTCACGCATGACTGACTTCTTTATGTTGTTTGAAGTGCGCAAATCGTTCCCTTGACAATAAACTATATTCCATTGAACAAACTTCACCTTTGAGTATATTAAAATTAGGTCGCGAGCACTGAGTGAGACGAACTGAAACTTAGAAAGAAACTCGCCTCTCTTCGGCAAGTTCTGTAAATATCGACCAGTGTTGACATCAAGAGACCCCAGTTTCTACGTGATGATGTATTAAATAGCCATATATACCACGTGCAAGTTTTAATAACTACAAGCGATAGACTACACCACTGCAAAGCTATGAAATCCGAGTTTGTTTATGGAACCATCTGCCTGATGCTTTTAGTTCGTGTTGGTAAGTGAAATCCCATCAGATAAATATTCTAGCAAGGATGTTTGTGAGCTAACTTTCAGAGTGTAAACTAAGTAATAACCACAGACATTTAGTTTCTCCCGGCGCCTGTGCTCCAGTACTTTTATTACACGATTGCTTTTCAAGACAGCAAACGACCCGGCTTAGATAAACAGTCTCATAGAGTTAATAAATGAACGACGTCTTCAAAGTGAAGGTGAAGTATTCCTTCGGAATTGCTGTCTTCTATACGGGTTTAGAGTAAGGGATGTCTTAAAACTCAAGAATTTCTATCGATATTAAACACTGTTTGATAACTGCTAGAAAGTTCTTATAACTGTATTACGGACATAACTTTTACACTGCGTATTATGATTTGATAATGCCTGTGCAGTCAGTCGATCATAACACTAATCACTCACCAAAATTACAGAGAACTATTTTCCTAATTTATTTTAGGGCACTGACTCAACCAAACTCGTCTTTAGGCCATTATACTATTGTTTTGCGAGTTCGCCGTATCGAAAGCTGGACAATTCAATCAGTCAGGTCTTTGGTGGTATTTGACTCGTTGTCAAAAATGTAGACATCTGAAAAGTGCAAAATATTTACTCTTAATATTTTATCTTGAGCAGTTCTCATTGAATTTATGCTAAAGTTTGTTTCAACTGGTTATGCTTCTATCGAGCCGTGAGTCATATTTGCTATTACATCTGACTGGCTGATAATCCAACTCATTATCGAGTACTCAGTCGGCGGTCGTTTACAAGTCGGCTAAGCTCACTTAGCGTTCATTTCGGCTATTTGACACTCAATAAACATCTTGAAGGTTCGATAGTTTTATCCTGCTCTTGCCAACGACAAGTAAATGTTCTGATATTTATCGGATTGTACCACTTTAATTTCCTATTGCGCTGTATTGTACCACTTTAATTTCCTATTGCGCAGCCCATGGCCATACACTGAACTAAGGTTAGCTTCATAAACAGTGATAATAATGACAAGTCTTGTACCATATGCAAGACAATAGTTACATAACTAACTTCTCCAATCTTCCATGTTCGATTCAGTGAACGTTTTTTGTTTCCTGACAAGCGTCTGGGAGAAGACCTCACCAGTGACAACCTCCATCCCAAACTTTTACCTTTCTCGGGGGAAGGAAAAGGGTGTCAGTGCCACCATAACTATGGTGTCAGGTGCTCGCTTAACTGTAATGAAAACCCGTGAGTAAGAACCGCCAAAATCCAGAACCTATAAGGCTAAAATGCTAATCACCGATATATAAGAACCTAGAATCAAGATATGTAAGAAACTAGAGTCTAGAACCTACTGTAGGTTAATCATTTTAAGATTCCCTTTCTTATAGACAAACCAGACATACATTTAATATTTGATATATGTATATATATATATATATTGCCTGTCACATCTTTATCTTATTTTCTTTTGTAGTTACAGCAATACAGAAAATATATACAAATACCCACACCCATTAAAAGTTGCATTTATTATGAGCTGATCCACTACCAGGAGCAGTGCTATCAATATTTATACCTCTAACTCTTCCTTTCTCTTACCAAGCGGAGGCATGGCGCTGTCACTTTTGCAAGAGCGACAAGTCCTGGGACCATTGTATGGAAAACAGTTTTCTAGACTCGTGCAAGGGTCAGCTGAACCGCTGTAATAAGTTCTTCTGGGAATACAAAGATGAGAACGGAACTATTGTGCAGAAATATGAGAAGGGCTGCGGCTACCACTACGAGTGCGACACGTGTACCCGACACGAGTGTGCTATGGAAAAGTCGAGGAAATGCGAGATTAACTGCTGTCTAGCTGACTTGTGTAATGCGGGCTCAAGGGCACACCTAAACTGTTTTATTTTATGGATTTCTATTTTCACCGGGTTCATACGGCTAATACCTGGATAATGGACAGAGCACTGCCAGAAACAGAACAAAAGAAACAACTCCTGTTGAAAAACACTGCACTTGACTTACAGAGGAAGTAAGGCCTTGCTTTTAAGGTCCAAAGAAAGAATTTCAACCAATGGAAATGTGTAGAATATAGTGATTTGACAGGGGGAATCTAAGTGTTGAACATTAGGACACAAGTACATGTGTACTACTACTAGTAAGCAATCGTACAGGACCAAATTAAAGGCCGGCATTCATTCAGAGCAGGGTTCTTTTTTGAATTGTTGCTTGTTTTATTCAATCGAGTCGAATACAAGTTCATTTTTTGTAAAATAAACCTGCTAACAGTCCAGTTACAGAACAAAACTGCTTCATTGTTTTCTTTTTGCAGGAAAACATTTAGTCAGATTCTTGTCAGAACTATATTGAACTTCATTATAGGTTATTGATCTGGTGAACAACTGATACCTTCATAACTGAACAATAAGTGCCTTCCAATCTCTTTTTAATTCAGTGTGGGATCTTGCTTCTGAAACTCATTAATTATGCATAGTATTTCGGGCCAATCAGCGCACCACATTTGGTCAAGTGGACGAGTCTTGACACGGGATAAATATTTCTTAATCAACATATTCATAAGACACTCTTTCATTCATTCATTTGAGAAATTATTTCAAAAACTCGTGCATCACGTTTGAAGGGGCGTTCCAAACACCTGGAAACAATAAAAGCACTCGGCCGATGCGAATCTCGGTTTTGGAACCCTCTTCAAACACTCGCACTCGTTTTCGAAATATACGTTATTTAAAAAGCTTTTGAATGCCTTTAGCACTCCAGACTCTCCAGACTCCTACTCAGACACTTCGCTCGCGCCAGTTTCCCTCGATCAATTTTAAAAGTTATGAAAGCAATCGAGACGAGGACAAAACGAATAACAAGGCCAGTTTTTTTTAAACATTTTTATATATTTTTGATGAACGATAGCGCAATTTATTTAGCACATATTACAGTGTAAATTCATAAAATGCGATATACAGTTATATCATTAAAACGTAGTCATTAAACTTGAAGTCAAAAGCTTGGCACAAAACTTCAAAATTAGTTGTCATGTCTGGAGAGACTGTGATTTTAATTTAAAACCGTCTATTTTTATTGCTGTTGACGCAGTCAAGTCATCATCTATTATTCGTAACCTCGTTCTAAGTCATTACTATCGACATTCGAGAGTTAACTAGGGGCGGGACGAGGGTAGGTTTTTCAGATTGAAACGGGGGATCAAGCTGTTTACTTTTCGACACAGAAAAGTAACGTCACTGGAAAGTTCAAGCGCTGTTAGTTCAAAAAGTGTGTTATTTTCTGTGTAACACCACATCTACAAGAATTACTGGCTTCTAATTGACTGCCTGACTGTGATTTTTCTATATACGGTGCTTATGTGCGGTTGAAACTTTTAAAATTGGCATTGTCATTGACTTTAAAAATTCGGAAATGAAAAAAAGAATTTTTGGAAAAGGGTTTTAAAGATATCTTAGGCCACAATCGGATGCCTTCGGAAATGTTCGGAGAATATTCGAAATCTTCGTAAACAGATAAAATGTCGGAAAATCTTCGGAAGATAAGAAAGACTTCGAAAAGATTTTTGAAGAATTCCGAAAATTTATGGAAAATTTTCAGAAGTTTTCGGAAGTTTTTTCAATATGATCAAAGAATTATGAAAAGTTGATATGTTTAGTAGCTGTGGTATTAACAAGGAACAATTAAATTTCTCAAGGAATAAACACACTTGTGTCTCATGAAACTGACAAATACCATGAATACCACTCGTGCTTCGCACCAGTTATACTTATTTACACCACTTTCATTGAGGGCCTGTTTATATGGAAGCAGACCAGCCTGCTTACCGGGCTGGCCCGTTTAGGCGAGATCTTGCCATATGCCTCAGATTTCTCATATAAAAATGTTGTTTTGTTTATATGAGAAGGCGGGCTGGCCTGATTGGTCGGATCCCGGGAGACAGCTGCCGGGATCTCGGCAACCGGGCCAGATAGTTTGGCGCCACGCCAGCCCACTTTCCCATATAAACAGTTCGTCCCGGCTGCCGGTGTCTCAGGGATTTCGATCTCCTCGTGATCTCGCCCCCCGGGGCGAAATCCCTAGAGATCTCGCCCTCCCTGCTCGCCCCCTTTGGGGATCTCGCCCCCCCCTCCCCCCCTTAACAAGTCCCTTGAAAAACTGTTTTTTATGGGGAAAAACGTTAACGTTCTTGCACTGAACCTGCTATCAAGGCTACTCTGTAAAATATTAATTATGGTAAATGACTCGACTACATCACACCTTTTTTATAAGCGTTCTTTTGTGCTAGGATCGAACACCTTTTTATTGTAAGTTAAAGCCACAGCCGCTTCAAGAAATCAATTGTTACATTTTCAATCACATCGCCAGTGAAGTGAAATTCACAAAGCACCGCCAAGCCTGAATACAGCTTACTGACTTTCTGGCTTTCTAGTTGGCGCTGTCATGGCTAGCATTCAGCACTTTGCAATAGATCAAAAATGTTTTCTAAATCTAACAGTTTTGTTTTTGTTATAGTTCGAGTATTTTAAATTACTCAAAATAGTACTTAAAAAATGTTTCAGTACAGCCCTTAGGTAAAGATAATATGTATTTTCGACTGTGTTTAATATTGAAGTGTAAATGGTTATGTTTGCAATTCTCTCTCGGTGTATAAATGGCATCAGCCAAAGTCAACAACACACAGAGGTCGAAAAGTTTTGTACAGGAACATGACGCTGAGGAAAGTGTTCAACATCAGAACTGGTATGGTTTGCATATGTTTGCTGTGAAAATCAATCCTATCAGTGAGATCGCTCCGATCGGTCCATTATATCACGCAGCAAGTTAAAGTTATGGTTTTTGTACCGCCGCATATTTTGCTACTAATGTCTCTCATTGTATCACGGGCAATCAGGATAATTGTGGTCGCTGCCGGATTGATAATGACAAAATAATAAAATTTAAAAAATAAGAAAACCCAATTGTATTCAGTTCTAGTAATACAACTCACGCAGCTTCGCTTTGAGTCTTCAGTGCGCTCAAAAGCGACCTTACACCACACCTTTTTAAGCAAGCATTCTCTTAATTTCTGCTTGGACCGAAAGCCCTTTTCATTGTAAGATATAGCCACAATTTCTGCAAGAAAATTACTGTAAAATTGTCATAATGTGTATAAACATGTTGCAACATTAGAGAGTAGAGGAACTCAACTCTAATGCTTCAAATCAGAAGGATGAGTTTCCGATCAATCCTGGGAAAGTGATAATTTCTGGAAAACGCGCGGCTAGAATTTCGGCTGTGTTCAGATTACTGGAAAGCTAAGTCTAAAAGTATTTTACATAAATGTTTTTTAAAGTTAAGTTGTTAAGAAAGACGGATATTATTGAGCAAACGAATGTTAAAGCAGCAAATTTCAGTACATTGAAAATGACTCAGAGATTCACATGATATTCATGAAGAACAGAAACGAAAACACGAAAATATCTTTTCTATAACACAACGGATTACAAAATAAAACCAAACAGATTTCCGAGGAGCAGCATGCTGTGTTGCACTAAAACCGACAAAAAAAAG
>JANSTQ010138786.1:0-13182 GCA_026167885.1 Bergia puertoricense
GAAGTCACGTGTCGTTGTTCTTTGTGGTCATGAAGGGGGAGTATGACGCGTTATTACCCTGGCCATTCAAACAGAAGTTCACGTTTCAGCTGTTTGACCAAAGTCATGAGCTGGACATGGTAGACGCGTTCAGACCGGGCCCCAACAGTTCCAGTTTTAAGAAACCCACAACAAACATGAACATTGCACCTGGATACCCTCTGTTCATATCGCATACCGAACTTCACAGGCGGACCTACATCAAGGATGATACTATGTTTATTAAAGTCACTGTGGACAAAACGGGTGTGCTCGCTTTCTGAGGGTCGGTCAGTGGAGTACTTCAGTAAAACAGAAGAGAATTACAACCCTACAAGCGAACTATAAAAACAAGTCAATAGTCCTTATGATAACTCTGCAATAGGACTTTTCAGTATCAATTACAAATATGTTTTAAATATTGTCCAGGTTTTTGTGGAGTCCGTGACTCCCTGCGGAGAGGGCTTTTTAAAATCCACTGCAGGTGTGTCCCTACCAGAATCCGGTACTCATTAACACAGCAGATCGAGTCGACTGGAGCAAGCAGAGTAAAGAGTCTTGCTCAGATCTAAAATGGTGGAGGGGGCCGCGATCGTTGGGTTACGAGTCAGAGACGTTAACCATTCAACCGCTACTCCGCCGTGCGCGTCCAACTGTTTTAGGAACTAACAATAATATTAATATGGAATAAAGAGTGTTGTGTGTGTGTGTGTGTGATGGAGGTAGGGGTAGGAGTGGTTGTGCAAAAGATGAACTGTCTAAAGTTGGGGGGAGGGGAGAAGGAGCTGGGGGGTGGTGAAATGCCTCTCAGTTCTGTATTTAGGCACTGGTCCTTTAATTTTTATGGCCGGGGTTGGCTGAAGAGAAAACATGTTAATTTACTTCACAAAAATGTTTTGATCCAACCCTGTTTTAAGGCTTTCTCAGTACAAACAAGAAACCCACATACATGTAAAGCTGACCAATGTTTGTTACCCAATCAACTTCTCTCCAGACCCAACTCCGACCATAACTAGAGAGCGGTCCCTAAACCCTGTAGGATCTGCAAAGCTGTTGAATTCAAAATTATGCTTTTAAAAGCTGTATTTATTGTACACACTTTTTTAAAAGCGGATTTAGTTTTCTCGATTGAAATTTATCATTTTAATGCTTGACGATACTGTATGGTACCGTAGTTTGAAAAAACTCATTTCTAAAACGTTTAATTAAAGTGTGGTGAGTAATTATGTTTTGCAACAGCAGTGTGATTTCACTAAACCCACGAAGCTGTCTTTAACAGACACTGTCTAGTAGACTGAATCAAACAAATGAAAACAAAATGTTTATATATTGATAGATTTTTATATTACTCCAGCATTTATTTGAAGGATTCAAAGGAACTAATTTAAGTGACCGGCACTTCACAGTAATCACGAGCTGGACACCGTTAAAAATAGCTTTAACCTGCACAAAAGAATGCTGACCTCATAAATCTTTTGTCTTGTGGCATATACTATTCCTGGGTTATTTTTAGCCCAGATCTTCAACTGGTAATTTGCTTCTATTTTGAAACTTTTTGATCTGATGATCTTGAAAGAAAAACTTTATGCACCGTGGAAACATCAGTAAGTTATTTTAGTCGTTGGCCAAGCGGTCTTTTTTTTAAATCTTGCAGCCACAAACATGCGATGCTATTCTTGGTTACTTTTTTTCTGGACTTACTTGAAAGGCTCAGAAAAAAAGACGCTCTCGTCGTGTTTCTTTGAATTTCTGATAAATTCCAGCGAAAGTTTTGCAGAAGTAATTGGTAACGAGAGTATTTCTTAATTTTTTTAGCCTCTCTTACTTCTGCAAAAATTAAATAGAAATTTAATGAGAAACGAAGAGCCTTGCCTGGTTGTTCAGTGGTTTAGATTAAGGTTCTTGCGTCTTTTGTTTACATGATATTAAAAAAAAAAAACTAATTAACTATTTTTATAATTATTCTTGGGAATTTTACAATACTTTCGCTTGACTGATCGAAAAGGAAGGGAGATTAATAATCTAAAATAGAATTAGCCAGAAGTAGAAACAAGGAAGTAGAATCTTAAGATTTAAAAGTTTAAAATAAAGATGAAATTGCGGTAGACGAATTGAAACAATTCAGTTAAGACAATCGAGTTTAAGTTATTTTTATAACTTCATGCGTTCGAACCGACATTAGTTTTTATTGGGTATAATCCCTTGGGGATAATTAAAACAACAAAATGGAATTCGAAACTTTGCTAAAAGTTCCTGCATCACGTTTTAGTGGAATCGTGTTAGTTGAACTTTTAAAAAACGCTTCATCCTGAAATGCTATTATGCTACTGGAGAGAATAAACTTCCTGTGTGTGGGAGAGAGACCCAGTTTGATCTTGGGGGGTGGGGTGGGAAGGACTATCTGAATCTTTTATCTTAGATTAAACTTGGTTTTTGTTTCCAGGCCAAGTGATAAATTTAAATTTTGACGATATTATATGGTAGTTTGAATTTAACTAACTGGGTTTTGCAATGCCTGACCCTACGGGTATTTGGCAGGCATCTGAGCACTGACCTCATAAACTTTGTGTCTGCTGCCACGTGCTACTTTTATCAGTGGTTTGTTTCTATTTACAAACTTTTTGATCAGGTAACCTTGAAAGACAAAATCTTTTATTATTCAGTGGATTATTTTTAACCACGCAGCCACAAATATGCGATGCTCTGTGAAAATGCATGCACACCTTCCGGCAAAATAATCTAACTGAGCTTGTTTTGCATGATTACTGATACAAAATGATTATATGTTACTTAATAGTTCGAAAATATTCCAAAATCTATCAAGCCGAAAGGTTTGTATTCATACAACGAGATAGGTTCCTTTGCCTAATTTTTTTTAAATTAATTAAATTATTTGCTTCAATTAAGGTTCAAGAACACATCTCGTTGCGGCATATTTTTCTTCTTCTATTTCTGGAAGAATTTAATGGCAAAAGAAACAATGAAAGGCGTTCAAGAAACGTCATGTAGGTTATTGCATCTTTTGTCAACACGATAAAAGAATTATTTTAATAATTGGGAATTTACAAACCAAAACAATGTCGATGCGGAAGCGAGTTCATTAATCTGAATATAGAGTACACCAGAATATAACAACAAGGAAGTAGCATATTCGGAGATTCGAAAGTGAAAATAAAGTTAAAATTGCGGAAAACAATTTCTGTAAAACAACTTTAGACAATGAAGTTGAATTTATTCTTATGGTTTCATGTGTGAAGGTTTCGATACTATTCCATCACTATACATGTATAAATAAGTGCAGTTGATATGACAACAACACACATAGAGTCGATTATTTAAACAAGGTCTAAATCTTAACCCGCGTTAATCTTTTGTTTAAAGGTGATATAAACAATAGTTAGACACCGGCTAAGATTTAAATTTCATTTAAATAATCGGCTCATACATTTTTAATATATTAATTAGGAATAAAACCTTAGGTATATATATACTTTTCAAAAAAAGCAACAACAAACAAATCTAAATCCGAGATTTCCTGTACAGCATTTTAGCGAAACTGTGTGAATTAAACTTAACGAATAACGCGCTTCACCCTGGAACGTTATAAGACTTCTTACCACATGCACTGCATACACTTCTCCGTAAAAAGAAACGCCCGGAGTGTAAGAGAAGTAATTTTGTTTTTCCAATAAAATCAGAAAGATGACACTCATTTTTTGTTTAATAAGTATGGTTTATATAGCATCCCAACATCTCGTATTGATATGCTGAAGACTACGCAACATACGTAGTGAGGGTGGTAACGGTCCCCGAGCCCCAGTACCAGAGCCTTGTCCACACCACACTCAAACCTGGGTTCGCCCCAGATTTTACTTAGCCCAGCTTTGAAGGTTAGCGTTTCTGAATTGGGAAACTTGGGACGCACCTGGGTTAGTTCGATTTTGACGCATTCGCATATTGTTTGACGAACAAAAAGAGCGCCATTTTTTTGTGTCTTATGGAAAGCGTAGTATTTTGTATGGGTACATCTAGAAAAGCAGCAGATCGTGGCTCAACTTGGAGTCGCGAAGAAGATTAGGTTTGCCAAGGAAGAACAAAATTTAAGTTAGGTTATCCTAAGCCAACTCTAATGATTCCTTGTTCCCTTTAAAATTTAAAAACTGACTAATTTACAAAGGTGCGGGACTGATAAGTTTATCTTGAAGTACTCATGAGGATATTTTACAGATATAACGGAGGTAGAGGCTGTGACCATTTGTACTCGAATAACACGGACCTTGACTTTCAAATGTTAATAACTGCCGCCCAACTGCAGATGCACTGCCTTTTTGTCAGCCCCTCCCCAGCATCCCCAAACAAATAATTTCTCCTGTCCTGTCATGCCCTGCTTAAATCAGTTATCCTTTTTAGTCACTTTGATTTCTTGCTTTGTCATGAGAATACTATGAAAAAGAAATTGTACATACAAATTTATATTTTACGAAAAGTCATATTAATTTTTATCGTTGTGTTGTTTGCTGTTCTTGAATCGGAGTTGAAAAATACAGTGAAACATGTACAGTACAGAGACAAAAAATATTATAACCTTTTTGTATAAAAATCAACTTTTCCTATGTATTAAATTAATAATAACTTTCTTCTAGTAAATTTGCATGTTAATTACAGTCAGATATGCGTTCCACAATTTTTCAGTCTGTGTGCCCTGCAGCATACTGAAATAATTCGACTCTAGAGTGACGGAGATGGTGACAGTTCAAGCTTTGTGGAAGTCATGACTGAATACAAAACTCAGTAATGGAGGCATAAGTGTAATTTGCCTTTTTGAAGCAAAAGCAATGGCTTCTCAAAGTAAATTGGTCATAGCTAGCTCTTGAGAAAATGTTTTAAGGAACAACTGGAAGAGTAATTTTCAGGGAATTATGGTAAAAAGTATATATTTTCCCTTTGATAAGAAAAATAGTTTTGTAAAGACTGATCTAAAATGTTTAAAAGTTTTCAAATTTTTTACTTCCTCTGTAAGCCTTCGTCAGGAATAGTGATGTACTTGAAATTCTTCTCTAGGGATCTCAACAAAGGCATATAAGCCCAAGAGCTCTTTCATTAAATGATTTTTTTGTCCATGGTTGAATGGAGGGACTCCAAAAAAATTCGTCGACGATAATTAAGTTCAAATTAAATATATTATAATAAACACCCATAGAAGCCAATGGACACATGATATACTCCCATCACTCAGGAATCAGTCCATTGACTTGTTTGCTTTTAATTGTCTTAACAAACGGTATATTTATACCCTTTATCTGGAATATTCTCATTATTAGCTCTTATTATATCCAGGGTCTGCAAAATGATGACCCACCCCCACCTGAGGCCCAAAACAGCATGACCCACCCCATTGTCAAAGCTGCTAAAAACTTGCTGATCCAGCCCCTTTCTGCTCCGGCCCATACATTATTCTACCGACTAACTATAAGACTAATTTGTTCACAATCGTCGGTAAGTTTAGAACCCATTCAGTTCACGTTCGTCATTGTTGTCGTTGCCATCGCTGCTGTTACTGTTGTCATTATTGACGTTTTAGTTGTCAGCATCAAAAGTGTCGTCTTCGTCAATGTTTTAATTATTGTCGACTTCACTGACAATGCTATGGATGTTGTTGTCATCGTCATTGTCGACGTCATTTTTGTTGCCATTATTGTTGCTGTTAACATTATCTTCGTTGTTTTCTTCCTCGCTGTTGTTGTCAACATTATCGACATTGTTGTTTTCAACATTCAACATCATTTTGGTGTTGACATTGTCAATATCGTTGTTTTCAACATTGTTTACATTGTCTTTGTTGTCGTTGTTGTCAATATCTACGTTGTTGTCGATATTGTCAACGTTGCTGTTAACGTCTGCTATTGTTGTTTTTGTCATTGTCGCACTTGCTGCTGTTGTCGACGTTGTTATCGTTATTCTCGTCGGTTTTGCCATTGTAGTTGTCGTGATATCATGGGTTCATCACTTACCTGTTTACATGGAGGTGGGGGACCCCAGGTAGGTGAGGTAACCCGCCTAACCGTGGTCGAAAACTAGCCCGCCTTTACATGCAATCTTGAAGACCCCGGGGTAAACTAGCAATGTGACTTGTTATTGTCACTTTTAATGATGCAAAGCCGCCGGCAAAAGCAATTAATTACTCTTACAACTCAACAATATCTTCTTCGAAATCATTTTCAGGCTGCGAAGATTGTCATCTTCGGAAGTTTCGCAATTTGTGAGATAACGCTTGCGAAAGTACTCGCCAGGTTGATAAGAAACGGGAAGCCATTTTTGCGTCATTTAGCTCAGAATTTAGATCTTGACGAGCTTCGTTACTGTAATATGAACTTCCAAAATTCTCTGTTACCTCACCCCGGCTGGGCGGGTTACCCTACCTTGAGCGTTTACATGAGAAAATAGTTACAAAATTCCACCCCACCTAGGCGGGTTACCCGCCCTGGCTGAACAGGTAACCCGCCTCAGTGGGGTACCCCACCTCTCATGTAAACGTGATTAAGATAAAAAGAAATATTATATGAACAGGCGGGTTACCCCACTTCACTGGGTTACCTTACCTACCCGGGGTCCCCCACTTCCATGTAAACAGGCCCTTAGTCAATCAGAATTGGGTAATTTTTTCATGTATATTATTAAGGGGGTTAAATTTTAAAAATTCTACTGGTTGGGATTTCACAATGTTGCCGTTTTCCGTATTAACTTAGTTTCTGATAAGAAAATGTATTCGCGTTTCGCTTGGACCAAAAAAATGGCCGTAAATAACGAGGAGACCGGCTGTACCACAGTCAGACAGATCAATGAATCACTCATAAATGGAAAAGCTATCATTACTCTGAGTATCATTGAAAAAGCTCGTTTATACATACATGCTTTACATTTATTAATTCCACAGAAGATATTTCAATATCAATAAAAATGTTGCGATAATATTATACGCAACTGTATAGTAAACAAATTGAGAATATTCTATAGGAAAATTCATTGCCTGACGAAGGTATTCCACGTTAAACTTCACGTCATAATACCAGATTTTCTTCGGCTGGCAATTTCTACATTACTCATTAGAGAACCCTTGAACTTTAATTTGTATTTTTCTTCCCGCCTCGATTAGCTATGCTAATTGCGGGTAAAGATTTTTTGTAATAACTGTCCAAAGTTAAATAAAGGTCTGAGTAAAGTCTGAAAAAAATCATATTGCACGAACCGCGTAGCGGTGAGTACGCTATAATTTTTTGGTACCCGAGTCAGGCAATGAATTTTCCTTGAATCGTATAGAAGGAATGAAACCCTGCAAAGCTGAGTTGACTTGAATGCTGCTTTCATATTTTGGCACCGCTTGGACGAAAACCATTTCACTGCATGAAGTGACAGCCAACTGGTGAATCAGATTTGAATTCATTTAGAAGTTGAGCTTGCTTATCACGAGGCCACAAGTTTGTCGAAATTGTTTGAACATGGTACATTTCGTGTTTTAAATCTACCACGAATATAATACCATCAATTCACAAACATCTGAACTACAAACTCCAGCAATATGAATGATGCCCTTCACGTGGATTCAAAGTCAAACTAACGAGAAGTTAACATTTCCAAATGAGTAAACACTGCAAGTATAAAAAGAAGTTTTAATTAAAATCTATTTTAATAACTTCGTAGCAATTTTTTCTTGAGCGACACTATATTTAACATTTCCTCAAAGTTGTCTTCCTCGCCAGACTTCTTCGGTTCAATGTTCAAATTGTCCAGAGCTGGAGTCGGGACATGGCCGATCGAGGAAGCATCTTCGTAAGCCTGTTTTGGTTTGCATTATTTCTAGAAAAAATATTTGAGTAGCTCTGGACGGCCTTCTAATTTGGAAATTTTATTGATGGCAAGCTGTTTTGAAATTTCTCCTCCAAGAAAGAAGACAACTGACTGCTGTCGCTGTGCTTTTCTTGGTGTTTTATGCCTCCATTTCTTGCTTGAAAGCCACGAGTTCTTCTTAGGTCTAAGTTAAAAGTGTGTTTGCATCAGCCCTAACCTGTTTTAGCGTTTCTTTTTGACTGTGTAGTTGTCATTTTTTAGTTTATATGGTTTTTTCCCTTCTCCCTTTGTATTTCGTAAGGTTAAAGGAATTTTAAAGTCTCTCCAAAAAAATATAACTTAGCTCAAAATTTGGGAGTTCAGAGCTCTCGTTTCAAGTTTTTCTGAATAACACATTTTCTGCAGGTTCCTTGGACATAAAGATTAGAGATTATTTAAATAGGGAGAAAGTATCAGTAAAGTACTCAAAAACTGAGTATCAGTTTGTCCATCGAGTCGGTGGCAAGTGTAAACAATGAGAGTCGCGAAAGTTATGGTTCAGTGAACAAAAGCTGAATATGCACATGTGCAATTCTATCAGAAATACCGTCTCATTTTTTCTCGTTTTAACCAATCAGCGTGCGTGTTTCATTCCTGCTATGCGATTCTATGATATATACACGAAAATATCGTTTTCCAACATTTTGAGTTATTACACAGAATGCACACACTAGGAATAAAATACGATACAACACCTAATAAACCTTATTGACTAGTTAATTATAAGGTATAACTGTATAAAAAAAACTAGAAATAACATTACCTAAATTACTACAGTTGTATCATCAAACGGTAATAAGTGAACTACCGGTCATATCAGGCAACTGGCAAGATCCATCTATCTAACCAGTAAAGATTAGCCAAACTTTATGTGAAGAGGTTCAACAGTTTCTATATTTTTAGCAACCTGATCACCCCAACAGCAACTAAAATTTTACTAAAATAATAACTTATTATTTTAGCTAAAAGCGACTCTGCAGAACTTTTTTGGTATTGTTCTGCAAAACTTTAGGTATAGTTTGATCGTCGTTAAGATTCTTAAAATAATTGCACTGCTGAATTTATTGACATTACACTTAATGAAAATTTCTCATGGAGTACTAAAACCCAATCCGAATTTCAATCCAAAATTTCAACCAAAAAATTGATTGGCTAGTGAAGGCCCCACGATCATATGGAGTAGGACTCAAAAGTTGATGATTATCTCCAAAAGCATCTATTTCCAGATCAGTATTATTTATGACGCACTGCCGAAGATCGTGGATGTACAATTTAAGAGTGTGAGGCATTGTCTCAATTTTTAAGAACTACAGCTGTACTATTATTTATGATTACTGTTCAAAAGATCTCTAAAATGTATCTCTTGACATGTGCGACTAACTGGTTGCTAAGTTTGAGACTAAAAACAGTACTATTTCAGCAAATCTGAGCAAAGTTACAAACTTGAAAAACCAAAGAACTGGCGAAACAACAAGAGATCGATGTTCAAAATTCACAAATGAAAACAGATTTGGTAAGCCACATGCACAAAACTGAATTTGTGTATTTTTGTTGATCCAAGTTGAATTCATTTCGATGATCGATAATCAAAGTTTTTGTATCCAATTTGTATCAAACCGAATATAATAATTCTTGCATGCAGTCTATTTTTTTTTTACTTGGTTGTCGCTGTTATTACCATTATTATGTGATTTTTGTTACTGTTTTTTCATCAAAATGTTTAAAAGGCTAAAATTTTGATAAAATCATTACAACCCAATCACTTTCTACATAAAGTTGGTATCAGGGGGAAATTCATTCTCAAAGCTTTGGTCAGGTACTGTGACCTTAAAACTAAAAACTATCTTTTTTTAAGTTTTGGATAATACCCGAGCCATTTGGCTGTTTCATAGCTCATATTCGTCCTATTAGGATCTAGTAATGTTTTTTTAAAAAAAACAAATGTTTTCGACCCTTAGGTCATCATGTTATTTTTTCTATTTGACATTTTGCTATAGTTATAATCCTGATCGTTTTTCCCTTCAATACAAACAATATACAAGATTTCATACCTCTTTCCGCTTTCTTTGACACAGTCACCACTTTTTATTGTTTTCAGTATTCCTTTTGAGTTTAAGTTCTTTACAAACAGTTCTCTATACTTCAAACGATTGTCAGCTGAGGAACCACTGTGTTGAGTTTTTCCGGGACGCCTGTTTTTTCTTCGTTTTTCCTCTTGTTCTTGTTCTTCTGGTTCTGTTTCTTTTTTTAAAAAATTGTAGAAATGGCACTTTGTTTGCGATTGACTTCCTTTCCGTATCTGACATATTTCGCCCAGTCATAGCTGTGCAATATTCAAGTTTTATATTTAACGTCATTCACTTCGTAACTTTGAATATTCCATTTAACAAAGCAATCGCAGATCCGATGTTAGCAACAAAGCATTTCGGTATACAGCATTAGGCATCAGTCCACTTAGATCAAATACTTTAATATAACGCCGTAATTTTACCGCTGATCCAACAATTATAGGGCAAGCTGTATATATCCAACCAAGGATCAGAAGTTGGGCGAAGAGATCATCAAACGGAAACAAGTGAACAACCGATCATATCAGGCAACTGGCAAGATCCATTTTCCCACAAGTCACTCGAACACTTCAGTGGAAAGCATGTGCAATGCATTGTTATCTCCTTTTGACCAAGCTAACAATCGCTGCACGACCTTACGGTGATCTAAACAGTGTCTGTTTACAAGGAGACTTGCATTAGGAACACATCTGAATTCAGCCACAAATAAACGCTTGCAGGCTGAAGCTGGGACTAAACAGATATTTATGATCCAACAAAATCAATATTAATGAATTATATCAACTTGTCTTTAGTTTTACTTGATCGACCTTTGTTCCTGTTGGCGTTGCACGATATGAATGGCACACGGGGAAATTGCTTGCATCAAACGTAGAAATCATACCCTTGTGAACACCACCCAACAAAACAAGTGCCCACTTTTTCACCTCAATAATTTACATCAACGGAATTCTTTTAGTTTCTACCGATAAATGAACATACTTCAATCATATATTGTTTCAGTTGTAAACAAAGAAGATGTATACAACCACCGGTCACCCTAACAATTTTGGCTTTGAAATATAATTATGTTAGTCTTATTCTTCTGAGCAACTTTTTTTGCTTTTATAACAAAACCCGACTAGCGCTTCTGCACTCTTTTCTCAAAAACACATTAATTTTTTGGAAAGTTATTTTCCTTAATTATGAAATCAATTCGACGTTCCTAAATGGTTACCAATCAACACACAATTTTTCGTTTTATGACATTTTAAAAAAAGCAATATGTTGGATCATAAATTTTGTTTGATTTCGTCCCGTGCTTGAAGGCATAACTCCAAATATGTCTTGATTTCTAACATTTTAGCTCTTTTCATAGAAACGACTTGTTATATTAGTTCGCCACCATGTAAAGTTTAGGAAAACGATAATTTTCTGGGATTTCCAGACACCCACACTGAGCAAAAAACATGCAGGTCAACATTGTTATCAGCACACCGTGTGTCAGTACTGTGCTGCTGCCAGATGAAGTGACAACTGTTAAGTTGATGGTAGCCGGTATGTGGAAAGAAATAAGTGTTAAGAGATCGTAGACACATACACAACCGGTGCTGCTTCAACTTGCCCGACACATATTTTCCAGATGTTTTCAAATCCATAAGTGTTTTATGAAGACGTGGTAGCTTGAAACCTTTACTTCGATTTTTCTTTTCATTCCGGGTGCACCGAGTTCGTTTATAGTAACTCCATGCACAAAGAAAGCAGCAAAACGTTTGCCACTATATATACATAATTTAGAAAATCTTGGACACACTTCGTGCTTGATGCTGCCGGCTGTATAATAATTATGGTTGTATTCCTGCCCGTTTTTAAAATCAAATCTGAAGTTTCTGCCGCCTGTTTTTAAGTTTGGTCAGCGAAATATTTTTATAGCAAGAGAATGATACTTGTGTTACCTTTCTACAGTCCAGTCGTTAAAATTCTTCGTCTTAATCTATCGTAACAGACCGATCACTCCGATGTTCTAAAATTTGAGGTTTAATAAAACCAAGGAAAAGCACTACAAATTGGTTTTTTGTTCAGTTTACTTGCAGCACAAATCAAAACTTTCTTAATTAAACCAAGGAACTTTATTTAACAAATAGAAAACACTCATCGAGCCTCTCTCGTGTTATTAAAAGCGCGAGGAAGATAAAGGAACATATAAGGAGCGTAGGGAAAACACGACACAAAATGGAGTGCATTCCGTGGTCCTCGGGTGTTCTTTCATCCACGCAAGTGTTTTTAATAACAGATGGACATAGCTGTCTATTT
This sequence comes from Bergia puertoricense, assembly GCA_026167885.1. NCBI lineage: Eukaryota > Metazoa > Cnidaria > Anthozoa > Zoantharia > Parazoanthidae > Bergia > Bergia puertoricense. The sequence goes on from JANSTQ010138786.1 coordinate 12,264, forward strand.
TTTTAAATAAAATGTCTAGTCACTTAACCGGAGATCAGTCACGTCAGCCTTCTTTTGATATTGATGAAAAGCCGTTAGCCAATCAGTAAACACGTACTATCGGTACCATCTTACAAAAATCAATAAAGATATACCGTCAGTTCTTCCGAAGATGTCAAATTGTTGTGAAACAGTTTTATTGGCATCTAAATAATTATATTCACAGAAACTTACAAACTGCTGTAATTATCAGACGTTTTTCATATCAAGAAAGATGAAAATATTTCAGTTGGTTTTGAAACTTTCTTTCTCGTTCATGTTTGTTTTATCGTGTGGAGGTAAAAATACTGTATGTTAAATTGAACCAGTTCTTAACAAAAAAACCCATCAAATTTTAACTAAAATTCGATCTCAATAACTTGTACCAAATAAGAAACAAATCTCAAATCTGTTAAGCATTCACAGCAAATCAAAACGTTTAATTTTTCTAACGGAATTGCTGGTTCTTCTGGGCTGCAGAGCTAAAACGCTGTTAAAATTTGGTTTGGCAACCCGATAAACCACACAAATTCGACAGAAATCTTTTGTAATTTCTTGGAACTTCAAACAACAAAGGCGCATTTCAAATACTTGGTCGTCGTTTGTCACATTGAACACTTCTATGCGTCATACAGCCGGCAGTCCAGTCATATCCACAGTGATTTTAATGAAGATGGTATCTTCTCGAATATATGCACGTTGCTGTAGATCGGTATGTGAGATAAACAGGGGACACCCTGACGCAATGTTCATATTCGTTGTAGGTTTCTTGAAACTCGAACTGTTTGGATCAGGTCGGAAAGTATCAGCAACATCTTGCTGGTGATCTTGATCTAGCAGCCTAAATGTGACTTTTTGTTTAAATGGCCAGGGCAATAATGCGTCATATTCCCCTCTCATG
>JANSTQ010138808.1:0-13177 GCA_026167885.1 Bergia puertoricense
CCCCCACAGCATCCCATATAAGCCTCCTTTACACCATATTACAGTTTTTTTCCTAAATTTTATTTTGTAGTTACCATGTACATACACCAAGGTTTGTACTCCCAACCTCTGGCTTTGTAGTCCACCTTCATCTCCACTTGACCACACAAGCAATCCTTGCAAATTACCCCACATATAATATTTATTATTATTACTCATTAATTTATTCATGCATGCCCTAACCCAAACCCGAACCTGAACCCTAACCCTAACCTTAACATACACCTAACCCTAACCCCTAGAATAACCTAGGTTAAATCAAATTAACCTGAAATCAAATTTGACCTGTAAAATGTATAAAATGTTTATGTGTGTCTTTTGATAATAATTATGTTCATGTAGAGTTTGAGTCAATTGAAGACAGCTTACATGTATAAAACATCTTACCTGTGAAACACTTTCCAGTGATCTCATATCTATTTCAGTGGACACAACCCACTTGAAAATGTACATTATCAACTCCACTGGAATGGCAGAAATGTGGGTTGCCTGGAAAGATGACAGAAAACAAGATGCAACAGTTTTTTTTATGCCAACTGTCGGGGGCGTAGCCAGGGAGAATGGTCAGTAAGGCTGAACATTGCAATAAGAGATAGGGCAGGATTTTGAGGATCTGATTTAGGATAATTATTTTCTATGAGTTGCTTCAAGTTGGTAAAGGCAAAGGTAAAGGTACCCCTTATTTATTGTCAGTAGTTCTGTCAGCTCCTAGAACTGGTATCAATGAAAGACAATGGTGCACACTTTACCCCCCTCCCTCTGTCAGTGCTCCATTTTACAGGAGCTACACAGACCAGAGGAAAGTCAAAGCAAACGTTGGAGTCACCGAGAATCGAACTGGAGACCTCAAGCTCCAAAGGTCACACACTTACCAACTGAGCTACATCAGCTCCTGTAAGGTGCCAGGATGTCATAAATAGAACTGATGATAAATTGATGGATGCAAAATAAATCAAAATTTTAAGATTTCATTTTGAAAAATATCAGAGGAAAAATAGCTAATAAGTAAAAAAAGGAAACATATTTACATATTAAACAACTCCATTTCATTTTAAAACAGGTAAATTTAGGATCTGTAGGTCAGTAAACCTAAAATCAAAATCTGTGGGCATTAAAAATTCAGAAGAATAATTATTTTGGTATTAAAAGGTCAATTTGTACACCAAAATTCTGCACTTATTTAGGAAATATTTGTGACTAGTAGCAGATGTGGATCTTGATATAAACACATTCCAACTGGTGCAAAGCTTACCCTTGTATGGAAGTGAGGCTGGCAGACTTGACTGACAGACAACTGATGAAACTTTCCCGCCAGCTCCATTAACTGGGGATCGCTGATTAGTAACAAAATCATAAGTTAGAAAATCTGGCTGAAAAGTTCCCAAATGGAAAACTAACTACAGCTAAAGTTCTGAGAAAGGGAGCAAAACCTTTCTGGGCCCCAAACATGTCAATTGACTCACTGCTAATTTCTCCTTACTAGACTCAACATATTTCTCATTAATATATTAGGAGAATTTTGTAGTTTATCTGACAAAATTTCTTTGTTTATTTATTTATTCTAACTACTCATTTTTTGAAGTTAAAAAATGAAAATTAATACACTCTATTCACTGAGGGTAACACATTTACATGAACCTATAGGATGTACTCTCTCGTGTGGCCCTCCCCATAACAACAGGATTATTTAATTCTTTTCAAGAAATGTGTGGGTTCTTTTAAGTCCCCCGAGATAGTATTTTTAGTAGAGTAGAACAATGGCTTACTGTCCCTAACTATGGATGGTGTAGCAAAAGGAAGTCGCACTTGTAAGTACAACCCTCGACCTGACCAGGGCTTGAACACTGGACATCCTGGTTGACAGTTGGAGATCTTACCAACTGCACTAACCTCAAAACTCATTTTTATCAATATACTGTAATAGGGAGAAGATAGATGCTGTACCCCCTAAAGAGCTGAGAACTTGTCAAAAGTCATTTATATTGTTTAGCACCAGGGTCTTTAACTGTTTGACTAGTTTAATTAAGATATTCATGGTTTACATGTAGCTCAATTACCTTTTACAAGCAAGCTGCTGGTCAACATGAACTCCATCATCATCAGAATCTTCACTGTCTGTATTTTATAAGCACAAAATAAAGTCAGAGGCATGACTTTATGTGAAAATGAAAAAACAGATTTATTTAGAACTTATTTGCCTCAATTAGTGAACAACATTAACCCTATTCAGACTGGGCTTTTTTGGTGGTACTGGGACTGGGGGGGTGCAACTCTTTAACTCTAAATCTATAAAAGGTTTTGCTATGAAAGTTAGATACATCTTTGAAAACTAATTAGTTTCACTTAATTATATTCTCGTCATGGGGTCATTATGACGTCATTTCCTTAAAAAACCATGTTTTTCCAAAATTTTATCTTTCTTGTATTTCTTTCAAATTTTGTGTTTGAAAATAATATAAATGCAACCTAATTGCAAAAACGTGAATGCACAATCATAATTTAATGAGAAACAATATGGTCTGAAGTTGTCACTTGCTAACTGAGGGGGTGAGGGAGAGGGCCTTGTGGTAAAATTTGTCAATTGCAATAATTTTAAAGTTTCTGCAGAAATTCAAATAAAGATTGACTAAAACAACTTGCATGAAACAAAAAAGTAACATTCCAAACAAAAATACTAAGTACTCATGATGTCATTATGACGTCATCAGTCCGCCATCTTGGATTTTATGTAACAACACTATTGTGCAATATAGTGACGTCATAAATTACCCTAATTGATCCGAACTCTTTTTTGCTATGTAATAAATTATAGAAGTTGTTGGCCTTGTAAAATACATTTATTTCAAGCTGTAAAACGTAACAAAGAGTTATGAGATGGCAAATGACCAAATTTGACAAACACAGCCAATCAGAATGTGATTGCCATGGCAATATCCCATCCCATTAACAAAAATTAGCCATGTGGCTAGATTCCCGATAAATTTGAGGAAAACTCCTAAAAATTGGGCCATTTATCTTGAATCTATAGTTTTAAAGTTATTAATCTTTAAAGGCCCAGGGGGTGCATTGTGCCCCCCCCAGTCTGAATAGGGTTAATATTCATTAGACAACCCTCACAGTCAAAAGTGTCTGGAACATCTTACTCTGAAATTCAATGTGAGAGTTTCTGACATTACAACTTCAATATTAGAAAGGAGGAGCATGGGACGCTAGGTGTTCCGACACTTTTTGGTACATACAGCAGTTTTATTGGTTCAACACTAGAAATTACAGAACAGTGCAAAATACATAAGACTTACCTGAAGAGACTGGTGCAAAATCACTGATCTTTGACTCAATATCTGGTACAAGCTGAATAGCTTGCCTGTAAAAATAAATTGCTGTTTGGAAAAAGAAAAATATCACCTTTAAAACTGAAGTATAATTATACGTTGTGCTTCATAGTCAGTGAACTTACTGTTAGGATCTGAACTTGGGATAACTGTCAGTAAATCACAGAATATATATGATTATAACAAATAAAATTATAATTTTTTATATCCTAAATCTGGTTCCAGTGCATCAGAGGCACACATATCAGTAATAATGTGTGGTACAGGAAGTACATGTAATAGAAACCCTGTAATAAGGAATTTATTAATTTTATATATCTTTATATACCAATGCATGTATATGTTTGAAAGATAAATGAACTTCAGTCTGTATGTGCTGTCATGTACTGTTAAATTTCTTGAACACAGCTGATGATACATATGAAATTAAAACACTATGATCATGACTAATTAAATTGATAAGAGGTTTCAAAAATAGGCACCCAAGATGTGCATGAGTGAGCTACATAAAATGAAACAAATTTATATTTGAAATAATTATTAATAACTATATATTAAGCATCCTTTGCAGAGACTTCATGAAGCCACATGCTTGGTGTATGACGTGTGGACTATGTTCTGATTTCATTCGATCCTTTAACCATTAATGAGGGAACTCGAAAGAAGATTGGCAAGGCATTGGCAACTCATGCAAGAAATGTTTGGAACATTGGCTTTAATTTAACTTACACACCCTACATGCATATAGTGGAACTACCACAGGTAGCCCACTCAAAAGCAGAACTGCTGTTGTAAAGTAGAACAGACACCTTAGGAGTTTGAAGTTTCATAGATGCCAAGGTTAGAAAATTGCTGTGTGATTCACATGAACAAAACACAATTTACAGAGAATATATGGCAAGGGGTTCCAGTTGCTGGGTGTGTGAATTACAGCAAGTGTATTGAAGTGCTTTTATTTTTTTGGCATGTGAAGTCATTCTGAGACATGTGACACATGCCTAATGTGTATGATTTGATAGGTCTGAGGTTTTCCAAAGGCTAGAGACACTGTCCAGAGTCTGACTGTGGCCATTTAAAAAGGTGGAAATAAGACTTGTAAACATCACTTACGATTTGCAATGCCTTGTTTCAACCCCCCCACCCCCATAAATCATTTGTTCTGTACCTTCATAAGTACTGCCACTCCTCTCAGCTGCAACTCCTTGCAGAAACAACTGCCTTGCCTTTAAACCAATATTTAATTTTAATTGATACTAAATTCATGCAATACAGTGTACATATTAATTGATATTACCGGTAGAAATAATCATGTACATGTAAAACATAACTCAACCACCTTTTTACTGAAACCATTAAAAATGTAAATTACTATAATTGCAAAATTAAGTTTTCAGAGAAGTTCTACTTACTGTCTTATAAATTTCCTTGCATTTATTCAGTGGCAGATCTATACTTGTTGAAAAGGGAGATACACACTTAGAGAGAAAGCTCTTGAGATGTGGAAATTCCAGTGTAAAACAGTTAAAACTATCAGCATGGGAAAATTATTAAAAATTTTAGAATATATTATTATATGCAAGAGAGAATCTCTTGTCGAAGGAGTGGCAAACGGATCCTTCTGAATTAGGGAAATGAAAACAGATTCCCTCCTTTTCAGATCTCCTTTCCAATCCACCTACATGCACCACCCTATCAAATCAAAGGATGGTAAATATTGTACATCATTAACCCTAAAACGTTCAAGGGGGTCACACTGACCCCCCCCCCCAGTTTTTTGGACTTCAAATTTGTGTTGTTTGATCAATTGTTAAACATTTAAATTGTACAACTATTCCCCAGTTGTGAACACAACCTTAAACACTAACTGGATAATGTCATCATTAATTGATGACCTAATCATGGCATCACAAAAGTTGAATTTTGCTTTCAAAACTCAACTTTTTTGCTAACATTGGTTGAAAACTTGCATTTTTTTACAGTTTCACAGTTTTAGACAATAAAATGTTGTTTTTCAACTACTTCCATTAGAATATCTCAAAATGAATCAAAATCTCTAAAGTCCAAAATCCAAGAACGCAACATATCCACCATTTTGAATGTTCGTGTTTGTTACCATGGTAACAGTGGCTAACTAATTGATTATTATTTTTGTGGAAGCTAAATGGCCATTTGGAAAATTGGGGGGGGGGCAAATGACCCCCTCAAACATTAATATTTGGCAAGATAACCTGAACTTTTGGGACTGATGGTCTTAATTTTAACTGGTGTCTAACTATAATTGTTTAGAAAATAGAAGCGATAGTACGCACGCTCTGATTCACTGCAGTTGTGTGCTCTAAAACTGGATAGAGCCACGGATTATGTCATGTCACGCAAGCATAACTTCCCGCATATGGCAAGAACAAACTTTTCAAGGTCAAATAAATCACTTTTAAAACATCAAATTGATTACATTTTTAGATGATCTATTTTCTAAAAGGAATAAAACAATGTCGTGTGTGACTCTATACAAGAATAGAACACGGAGTGATGTAGTAGGACACTCAAAAAGCAGAGAGAAAAGTTGTCTTTGCCTCGTTTTCTCTCAACACTTTTCTTGTGTCCTGCTACGTCACTCCGTGTTCTATTCTTGTATAGAGCCATGTGTGACACTGTTTTATTCCTTTATAATACCACCTAGTATCACAGGTTAAGATTTAGACCTTGTTTAAATAACTGGCCCTTAAGGTATAACCAGTTGAACTATTTATAAGTAATTATCACCTGATCCTCCGTGGTACCCCTAACACTTGTGCCAGCTGTAAGCCCCCCCTGGCCACTCTGCCTGAGGTGAGACCCCTTGTTACTTATCTCTGCATTCTGACAGTAACCATAGTTGTCAGCTAACACTGATGACTGGGAATCTGAACCAACTGGACTGGCGTCAGCCGAGCCACGGTTGATTAACTCTTCTTGCCACTGTTGCCTGAATGATGCAAGTTCCTCCTCAAGCTTTCTTTCATTCTAAAGGTATAAGTTGAAGGTATTAATTAAACCTTTTAGGCCAAACCTGTGCTTTATTATCATTGGCCAATGTGAAAGTGAGAGCGCAATGTCAATCCTGTTTTTGATAGATTTGTTCCAAGATTAATATAATGTATTTTAAAAGTGAATTAAAAGGAATGGGCATTTCAGATAACAGTGCTGTTCAAATAACCCCAACATTACCTCAAGGGTGAGCAGTACTTTTTTTTAATTTCTTGGAGAATTTACATGTATTACCATTATCTTCATTCCAACACAATGCCCTCAAAGGCCCTATTTTTCTTTACAGTTTATCAAGAATGCTTTAACACCAGGTATGACACCAGCACCAAAAACAAAAATGGTTGGGATGTATTCTAACAACTACATTCTACCCTCCTCATGAAACCTAAGGTCATTTTTCATTTGATTGGTCTGGCCGGTCCGACCAGTCAGTTTTCAAATGGAGCGCACAAATTATTAGAACTGGTCCTAGCCAGAATGGCACTGCTCATGGATCAGAGCCACTCAGATCTCTCACTCCAGTCAACCAAAGTGCAAGAATTTGGCAAGTTTTAGTGGGAAGAAATACATGTGTACCTTCTTATCTGTGATTGGCCAGCTATGTTGACATTGACCTTTCCATTTGCACTGGCCAGAACCAGTTCTTTTTGGCCGGCCAGACCACACAAATGGAAAGCAACCTTAGCTCCTTGGGTCATTTTTTCATATCTTTATTCCCATAGCAACAGGCATTTGGGGGTTCCAAGGTGCCAGAAAAACAAGTTCTCATTATACGACAACCAATGTTATCCTGGGGGAATCTGATCAACTTTCTCTTCCCAAGAGTTTCCAGGCATCTGATCAAGATCAGGGTGGGACAATCTGACTACACTTGGTACAACAGGACTACAAGTCAATTTGCCAGATCCTGGGCCTAGGACTATTCTGACTTTACGGAAAATCTTGCTCTAAATTGCGAATTTCGCATACAAATCTCAGCTAGAATGCTCGACAGATGATATGAACATTTTCAACAACAGTCTTCCATGCACTCCACAATTTGGTTTAATTGTTACATGCATGAAGAAACATTCAAATATGACTAGCTGAGCTGCAAATGAGAAAATCAGAAATCTTATTCCCAACTGAGTAAGAAAACGATGTACAAAGATAACATGATCCAGTAAGTTACTTCTAAAGAACAAGAAATATTGCTTTTTGAACAAAATGAGAGCACGATTAATCCGAGGTCTTTTAAGACTTTCGGTTTGGGACCCTCGACAACCGAAAGGACCGTCAGGATGAGTTGATCGATAATACAAATGGTCATTTTTAGCACTATTAAAAGCCAAATATTTCTCAATCATTAGATAAGTCTCCATTATTCATAGATCTACATTCATTAACATTCTGGGAAACAAACAAAGCGTTTAAAATCCATATTGCCGATTGTCTGATCGAGCCGAGAGCTGCACCGCAAGGAAAAATGAACAGCTGACAACTCGAGACATAAAATTACGAAAACTGTACGCTATAACTATAAGGGATCAAGGAACGACTTCAACTTTTCTGGGACTTTTCCTCATCTTACATCTGCCAAAACCTGCTAACACTCACCGCCATCTTATAGCGATATTGTAATTCCACAGCAACAAAGTTTAGTGAGCTTATGGTTGGATGGACGACGCATCTCGAAGAAGTAAACCTTCGCTCCCACAGAACAATCACTCCAAGATGCCATCTTGTCTTCGCAAAGTAAAACGAAACGCAACACAAGAACGAAACAAAACTGCCTATTCGTCAGTTTTACATTCTTCTTAGCCAATAACAACATGCGAAAGAAGCTGTTTGAGGCTGGGACTTGTTTGCATATTTATAGTGAATAAGCCCCCTCGACGCTTTTCTTTTCAAGCTCAAGTAAGAAAAAGTGTCCGAAATGTGAACATTTGCCCGAGGCAGAGTGAAACATTGAGAACATTTTTCCAGATGAGGGCCTAATGTCCATTTACAGACAAAATATCGAATGTGCATACATATAATGTCACGTTGCATAATTTATATTGCACGATATTGATATAATGTATGCCCCGTTCGCTTTTCGATTTATTGCACGCAACATCGATACAAATGAAAGATGCTCAATAAACAAAATATCGAATGTATGTACATCAGTGTCAAGTAGCATACAGCAATTTTGTGTGCAATAAATCGAGATCGGAACGGGGTGTAAGTCAGTGTTGTGCGTTATAAATCAAGGTGTTTTCATACAACTAAATGATGAGTCATGTGCGGAAACGGAAGTCACTTGACGGTAAGCCATTGGAACCTTGGATACGAGGTTTTCCCGCCGGTGGCAAAGATCAACATGAACAATCGAATTGTTTCTTTGTTACTGTGCACTTGTTATCAACAATTACAGTTTCTGTGTCTCTGTCGTGTGTTGTGCATAAGGGTGGAGTTTGGCGGAGGCTCATTTTTTATGTTTTTTTGACAATTTTTGTTTGAATAAGCTTTCTCAATTTTCCCATGTACTTTTGCTGGTCACAGTTACTTCTAGGAAAATGTGAAACAAATAAGTTTTCTTAGAAAAGCTCTGACAACTCCGCGCCCCCTTCCAGCCTTATCGACTTTGTAGCAGAAAAACTCCTGATACTTCTAAATTAAAAGTGTGAAACGTTTGTTGAATTAACCCCTGGGAAGATCAAGAATAACCATCAGACAGGAGCATTGAATCTGGGTAACTCACCGGCTTTTCTTCTCCCTCCCCTCCCCCATCCTTTTTTCTCTCTTTTCCCAATTCTCACATAAATGAAATTGTTTCGTTGATCAACAAAACTTGATATGGTATGTTTTTCGCCTTTAGGTTTGGTTGAAAACTGACGTTTCGAGCGTAGCCCTTGTCAGAGCTACGCTCGAAACGTTAGCTTTCAACCAAACTTAAAGGCGACAAACATACCATATCAACTTTTGCTCATCAAAGAAACATTTTCAGCTTACTCGCCCACGTAGAAAAACAGTTTTTCCAAAACTAGTTTCCCAGTGCTCACGTAAATGAGCCTGTCCACAACCTACTCAGATCGAGATTAGCCAAAATTAAAACCAGTGGTACTCCCATATATAATCTGTACGGGGTGGTGCCCAACCTCGTTCCCAGGGCTTTTCCCTAGCAAAATGGAGGGGCGCCCTGGGAACGAGGTTGAGGAGGTCCGCCCTTCAGGGTATACTTTTTGACTTTCTGGCCATAAACAGGGTATGCTTTTTTATTTTCAGTTTTCAGATATGCAGATTGTTTCTTGTACTATCAGAAACAGGGTAATAGTCTTGATACTTGCAAACGTAGAATTAGAAATTGATTTTTGCCAACCAACAAGTTTATTTAATTTCAAATTCTCGGTCGTTATCTCATAAGAATCATTTTAACTTGTAACAAATACATCACGCGTGGCAATCACGTTCTCGAAAATGGGTTCTAAATGGTGTCTTTTTAGTTAAAATCATAAAGAGAGTAAATAAAATTGTCTTAATTTATCATAAACACGGTCAGGGTCTCAGAGCTTGGGCCGCCCTCCACCCCCGGGGCTGTCAGATCATGGCTGCGCATGAGACAAGGAAAATTTCGAAACGTTTTGGCGGGTAATTGGATCTTCCTCGACCAGTTGATCGCAGTCATTACATCCAAATAAGGTTAGATAAAAAAAGCTAAATCTTTTCCCGAGCCAAGTGGCTCATAAGGCCAGCGCTTATCTCCGGTTTCCGTAGTGTTAAGCCGATGTCCCCCTGGACAGAACACTAATCCATCGCAGGTTAGCCCCCAGCAGAAGCTGGTATTCATTTGCACAGCTGAGTCGACTGGAGCTAGTCAAGTAAAGTGCCTTGCTCAAGGACACAACACAGTGTTCAGGCTGGGGTTCGAACTCACGACCTTCAGGTTACGAGTCAGACACGCTAACCACTCGACTCGATTGCACTTAGGTGTTGTAATATTCTCCTTTGGTTAAAACAAAAGAATAAAATAATAATGGTGATAAAATCAAAATCAAAGATATGAAATTAAAAATAACTGAAATATTAAAACTCTGGCGCCGTTCTCAAGCGATTTTCCGCCAGTTAATGCTATTATACAGGAAGGACAGGTTTGACTCAGAGGGTTTGACTGATAAATATGGAATTATAAGTGTAGTTTACCTAATCCAAAAGAAGAGAAAAGGTCGAGAAAAACCGTCCGATAGGAGAATTAAACCTGGGACTCTACACACAAAACCAAAATGACACCTCTACACCAACCAGTCACTTCTACATAACAAGTTTTAAAGAAACCATGAAAATTACACCGGAATAAAGATCAACCTTTTCAGGACTGATTGCGGCAGTTTAACGGGACTCGCTGTTAATTTCAACACAAAAGTGAGCTTTTTTTAAGGTCCGTAGACTGAACGTTGCTGAGACGGTGGGTCTATAAAAATGGCGCGAAATATGATTCTCTCCATATCCAACTCTACATGTATGTAACACTGACGTTAAATACGTTCTATAGCCAAGAAAATGATCAAACATATAACTTTCCAGGAGAAAATAGTCAACACTGACTTCCAGAAACAATAGCGAAGTTCTAATCCGACATATCGTTGAAGAAATATATTCCAATCGACAAATTCGCAGCTGCATGAAAAGAAAACAGTTTCCACATATCTTGTAATTTAACAACGACTCCATGCTTCCAATTTCCAAAGCGCAATCTGAATCAGATTGACTTTTTATTTTAAAAGAATGAAAATAAAATAAATAAATTAATTAATTAAAAACGGCACCCTCCCCCTCTCAAACGCGCCACCAGTGGTATAAGTCACGTGACTAATTGAAGCCATGTTTGCAGAATTTTCGAACTCCGGAGTTGTTGCTGTAGTGGTTTCAGCATAGCCCCGTGGCTATTAAAATCTGTAAATTTTGCCTGGCTAATGCAAGGAAGTGAAGACAACTAATCGGTTCAGGTTAGTACTCTCAATTTTTCTGTTATAGCAGTAATCGTCGGTGGTTTTGACCTACAAAGCGCACAATGTGAATGTCAATTGCAGGGAATTATCATATACTCTTTGAAATTTTTTAAAACTACCGAGCTACTTCATTTACAAGTCCCTTGATGAAGTTATTTCATATTAAAGTCGAACCCGATCGTAGGTTTTATCGAAGATTCTTCCATTCATCCCGGAAACTGGAAAATCGGAGCTGTCATGTCGTTCGATATTTATGGTGTTCGCTCATGTCATTCATGAGTTTATAAGACTTATTTTGAGTGTTGCCGAAACGTTTTGTCCTTAATTGGAGAACAAAGAATGAAGTCGGCAGCTCTGTTGCTTTTCAGGAAGCTTTCTTCCTCGAAGCCTTCGAATTTATAGAAATCCTACATTAACAATGAATTGCAGTTGCAGAGTTTTTTTTAATTACAGTGACAGTGTGTGAATGTCGAAAAGTTATTGAACTCAGTAGTCGAATTACACACAAGTTTCGGACAATCGCAACACTTCCCCAAGACATATGAGACTGTTGTTTTAATGATCACATTATGCTGCATCGAAAATATTTGAAATGTAAGTTTGATTGAGAAAAGAAGGAAACGTTGGGCAAGGTTGTAAATCGATTTTCTTCGTGCTGATATTTGAAACAATTGAGCTGTGTGAAACTGTTGTTTGTTGATTTGTGCGGTTTGACTTATTAAAATTTCATTGGATATAATTATTATATGAAGTTCGAATGCCTGATTTTTGAGACTTTTTCTTGCCGAGGAAGTAGCTTTTTTCTTTTGTAAAATGTTGATGTTGATATAAAGTATTTGGAATTAAATGGATTTGTATTATTACAGATTAAAAGTTCAAGAGCACAGCATACATGTAAATTTATAAGCTTATATAATTATTCAATTTTTAAAACATTTATCGTGATAGAATAATGTATTTACTAATAAGATCAGAATAGGAACAGTTATAAAGAATCAATTGATGGTTTTTTCTTGCACCAGGGTAGCAACAGGATTTTATCACTGACTATAACTCAAATTTTAAAAGATTGTCTGCAAACGCTCTTTGGAGTTAATGATTTTGTCACGTAATGTACAGTTCTTGTAGCAAATTCTTGATATAAAGTGGATTTCTTTCTTATCAGTTCTTAATCATCTGCTTTTCAGTTACAATAAAGAACTAGTTTATATAGGAAATACCACCATTAAAGAAGAGTACCACAAATTCTTGATGAGAGTGGCATAATATCAAAAGTGCAGAGCACAAGTCATATGTCATTTTTGTCAAACTCAAGAGGTATTTTGCATTCGTATTTCAAGAACTTAAGTGGTATTTCCTGTTAAAACCACAGCTATAAAAAAATACTTTGATTTTTTTCAAATAATCTGATTCTTTCTGAAGAGTTCCAAAGATTTTGAAAAAAAGTATGAAACTCTCCAAATGTCTTTCCAAATGTTTTTGAACACTATCCAAAGATTTCCCAAAGCCTTCCAGAGGTTTTCTAAAGACTTCTGACATTTGACTTACCAAAGATTTGGTAACTATGTATTTGTATGGATCTTTGTACCGGGTGAGTGTCATGTGATCACCTTCCAAAGTGATGTTATATGGGAAGGCGATTTGTAGCACACAAAAAAATACCGTATTTCCTCAAATAAACCCCCCCCCCCTCAAATAAGTGCCCCCTTTAGAGTACAAAAGATGAAATAAGTGCCCCCCTCGAATAAGCACCCACCTCCCCCCACAAATTTAACAATATCTGAACTACAGCTTGCATAGAGTCCTTCC
>JANSTQ010138819.1:0-13172 GCA_026167885.1 Bergia puertoricense
TGGTGGTTTTCAAAAAAATCCAGCATATCAAAATTGTACCCCCCTAAAAAATCTCCAATAAAAAAGATACCTCCTCCTCCACAGCCCAATTCTAAAAAAAGACACCCCACCATCTTGAAAATTTCCTAAAAGACCCTGGGAACAAGTTTTGTGAAACACAGCCAACCCAAGCACTAGACACTAAAGGAATCAATTTTTTCCAGTACATATCTTTCTTTTCATCTTTTTCTTTCATTCTTTTAGTGCATTTTTCAACAAGAGAAAACTCAATTGTCAATCAACTGTTTAACTGCATGATAAAAAAATATAGCCCCCAAATTATCTTCCCTCAGAAAAAATGTACCCCCCACTTTCAAAAGATTTTTAAAATTGTACCCCTCCCCTACAAAACCACCGCCCCCCTCTGCGACGTAATAAACGATCGGTCCCTAATGGATCCGGTGGATCCACAGCACTTTAAATACTTTTATGAACTAGTATTAGATCAGTCCTAAGAGTAAGTATTAAAATTAGATGTAAACCCGTGAAAAAATTGGGATTCTTACACCAAGAAAGAACCTCCATTTCTCGATAGAAGGATCCTTTGCCTTTGGTTTGAATTTTGATACAATAAAAATGTCTCCAGTTGTGGAATTTATTGCTGCATAAAAGTGAAAACTTCTCACTGGTCCAAATATCAATTTTAAAACGTTTCAGATTTATGTCCTTCGTCAGTTAAAAAAATTGTACGAAGTTAAAAAATCTGGCGCTGGAGCAGAACTAAACTAGTACTGCCTCTGGTCACATCTGTTCCCCGCGGAGCACGCGATCATTGATCAACATACCTCCATCTTTCGGTTGCGGTATCTCCTCTTCTTCCACAACAAAATCGTTCTCTTTAACGATTCCATCGAACCTGTCGACTGCCATGATAAGTTTCTTGCCCTTCATCTTGGAAATCTTGAAAAATTATAAAACTCGCGAGTGATTCAGCATTAGTTCGGACTTACTGTGTACGTCGTTCCCAGCGGTCAGCGGCCAGGCCAGCAAAGTAATGATTGAGAGTAAAATGCATGTACCAATAGTTGTCATAGTTACATTAAAAATACAATTCTGTCTCTGTTTTAAGGTTTGCACATGAAGTACAGAAAGGGAGCTCTGGTTGGGATATATGAATTTTAAAAAGGTTTTTTTAGTAACAACGAGTGCGCAGTGAGATGGAGGCCAAGTGCCATCTTCAGTTCCTGCTGCACGAATTTGTTATCATACGAAGCCGTGCAAAACATCAGATTTGAATGGGTGTGATTTGATATGATTGATGAGAAGTGATATGGTATTAAGAAAGTTGGTAAACTGCAATTGTTTCTCCCTGCAGACAGCTTTTGTCTGGATTTTGGTGCCCGAGGGCGGATTCCCATACTGACAGGGACGGGGACGCTCGTTGTACCTCTTGGAGGTTAAAATTTCGGATATTGGTACTGTTCAGGGTGTTCAAAGCAAATTAGTTACATTTGCATACATTACAGTACCTTTAGGGGTGTCATGGTTAGTTAAATGGCATATCACATAAACACCAGAGCTATGCTTAGATTTAAAATGGTGACACCCTTTAAACAGGTGGTACCTTTAAGGAGTAAAAACTAGCTGCAACCATACCCAGATTGGTACCTTTAGGGGTTCAATTGAAATTTTCCGTCGAGCATCCACGCCCTTTTCGTATGGGAGTCCTCCCCCTCCCCGCGCTATTCTTGATCTAGATTCTAGATGAAATTGTTGGTTCTATGTTCATGTTGACTAATGCTCCGGCACTATTTGTCTACTACTTGTAAACCCAGAGGCGAGGTAAGTTCCTATTAAGTGCCTAAAGGAGTCATATTTGTCCACTACTTGTAAACCCAGAGGCGAGGTAAGTTCCTATTAAGTACTTAAAGGAGTCATATTTGTCTACTACTTGTAAACCCAGAGGCGAGGTAAGTTCCTATTAAGTGCCTAAAGGAGTCATATTTGTCCACTACTTGTAAACCCAGAGGCGAGGTAAGTTCCTATTAAGTACTTAAAGGAGTCATATTTGTCTACTACTTGTAAACCCAGAGGCGAGGTAAGTTCCTATTAAGTGCCTAAAGGAGTCATATTTCGCCTGTAGGGTTAAACATTCCTTATGTTGTCTCAGTCCAAGTTGAAGTTGGTAGCCAGCTTTCCCTTCTGCAAATACGAAAAATGCCGGTCATAAAGCTTGTATCAAGTACCTGTATTACGCTATATTAAACGTTCTTTTTTCAACTTGTATTCCTGGATTACAGGTAAAAACTGACCAGGAACGCGCTTATTGACACTTCACTTTCTTTTAGAAACTACTAGTTTGTTAGTTTCAATCGTTGTTGTGCCGTTTTTCTGACCACAAATTTCCGACTTCTAAGTTATTTTTCTTACCGTGGATTTCCGACTTCTATGTGTTTTTAGATGTCAGACTGTGTCGTCATATTTGGAGTCATTGGTCACTAACCACTGATTTTGATATTTTAAGTGAGAAGATCAGAGATGGCTGTGGTTAGGCGGTGCTACCAAATGACCAAAATAGGTAGGTGAAATTTAAACGGATATACCCATTTTAAAAACAACCAAAGCTGTTGCAGTCAACTGCAATCACACCGTTTGACATAATTACAGCTATGAAAAAATAACTCGTTGGACATGTTGGACGCAATAAGAGCTTTTTACTGCGCTTCTCTCGTGCTTATAATATATATTTTAAACATTACTTTCCTCTTGCTCGTTTGGACGCCCACCTCGATCAAAATAACAAAACGACCGGCGATCAGTGAATCATGACTTGAAATACGTCGAGAACCAAAAGTTTGAAATTCGTGGTGAGAAAAAGAAATAGATGTCAGAAATTTCTGGTCAGCAGAGAAAACATTAGTCGGAAGTATAAAGTGGCCCTTTTCGGCCATCGTGTTCATGTACCAATCAGCTCCACTCATCTTCATGTCACTTCCTCGTCCCTAGGCGTTTAAAAAGCGGCTGTTCAGTGCGGCCATTAAGCGCGCTCTCCTTTCCCGGAAACCCCTGGCGCGCCTCCAGAAAACACGTGCGCGGAATACTCTACCCTTCCGCTCAGGCAGATGACAAGACACCTTGAGACAAGAACCAAGCACCTTACTACTTTTGCAACAGACCCCTATAAACACTGACTGGCAACTAGCAGCATATACAAACTGAACAGCAAATATTACATAATTACTTGAGGTTTAGTTCGCTATAATTTAGGAGGTGGTTTAAGTGGGAAGATGAAGCTTCATTGGCTGTTATATACATAAGTCTGGAGCCCAAAAGTAGTGTTTTTTAAAGGAAGTGTTTGATGAGATGATTGCTTATTTAAAGCCGTTTGCCTACTTTGATAACTCCTCGTGCAAGCCTTCAGCCCGACTAGTACTTCAGTTTCGCAATTTCAAAGGCAGTCAAATATGACGTGGTTTTGAAACTAATGATCTTTTAGCCAAATCCTTAACAGAATTTTGCACTTTCTTTAGCGGCAACTGTGTCTTTTGTCGCTGTCAGCAGGGCGTCCTTTTTCTATGACAATGACTTTGTTTTCATAACAAACCCAGAAAACTTTTAAAACTTAATGACAAAAATTACATAAACTAGGGGCTTTATTGAGTAGTTTCAAAGTCCTTGTCTTTGATATCCTATTTTGCAAATATTGTAACCTAAGTACCTTAAGTACTTTCTAAGCCATGTTTGTCTTGTTTATACAACCAAAACTTGAAGTTTGTTTACGTTAAAATTATGACTTATACATATGCATAGGCATTATAAATTCATGTACTAAGATTATTTTCAGCAAAATTTATGCAAAGAAATGATGCCCTCTACTTGAGAAATATTACTATCAAATGACTTTGATAGTTTTGTCTTGTTAGAAAATCACTTCAGGACAGTCATTCTAACCAAGTATTGAATTAGAATATTTAAGGTGCAAATAATTATCTTTTAAAATTCTAACACTTTGAAGGACATTCAATATTGAATACATGTACTATATTATGCTTGAATGGTTTTCTAATTAAAACAACTTATATACACGTGTGAGCTATCTCTTTTTGTAGGTTATTTTCGCATTTAAGTCACTCCACCGTCCAGTTTCTGTTTCGTAACTGTGGTACTTGTCGTCCAGAAACATGTTGACGCGAAGTCGTTGGTGCTGAATGTCGTCGGCCAAGTTTTCCCCCAGTTCTCAGATATCTGCAGTATCGGATATCGTTCATTGTAGAAACGTTAGTCAGTCGTTGTTTGTACTCTTTTGAGTCTCTTTCGAAACTCTGTACTTGAGGTTTGAAGGACGATTGGTTTCGAATTGGTGGTAAAATTATTGGGGGAAGATTGAGCGGGCCCAGAGCTATGTCTTCTTCATTGAGGTCGAAAGGGCCAGCCGGTTCGCCTTGCTGTTCTTCTATTGTCAAGTCTTGAAACTCTTCCAAAGGAAACGTCAACTGCGTGTTTTCCAAAGCCTTTAACCTGCTATGTAAATTACTGTTGGCTCTTTGTAGTTGGCCAAGTGAAAACCCCATCGGTTTTCGAACTTTCTTCTTTTCTGAACTCTGCGTTGACTTGGCCAAAGTAACCTCTGGCTCGGATTTTACACTTTTTATATCGAAGGTCTCTTGCTTCGTTTGCGTTCTTTTTGACATCATTAAGGCGTCGTAGACATCGGTGAAACTAAAGCGTTTCTGTAGAGTTGCGGTGACTTCTCCGTCAGTTGACTGCGGGCCATTCGAGGGCAAAAGGGAAGTGTTTAGGTTTATTGTCGTAGTTTGCAATCGTTCTCTTTGTTTTAACAGTTTTGACTTGTTGTCGTCAAGCTCGTTCTGAACTTCTTGTTTCTGCTTCTCGATGCTTTTCCTCAACTTTTCCCAGTTGTTATTTGCTCGGAAGTTGCGCCTTGCTAGCTCTCTGTTAGCATATACAGCCTTCACGGCAGGTTCCACCTCTAAGTTTCCCTTTACAGAGGTCGCCATTGTTGGTCGCAATTCGACTTGCAAATGTTATTTTCTTGTTTGCTTTGGAAAACTTTTATTCTTGTTTACTTTGTAGAAATACTGGAACCAAACCGATTTGTTAATGCTGGTTTGGCGAAAGCGCACTAAAGTAGCATCTGAAGTACAGAATAATTCGTCGACAGCTATATACTTAAGTGATCTTCATTTCATCTTGTTAAATTGATAATTGTTTATCGGCCCTTCCAAAGCATCTTATTTACCACCCGACAAGCCACATGAACTTTTTTATCTGTCAAAATCTTAATTCATTCCCTTTGTTTGGGAACGCTTTTCACAGGTACTCGAAACAATGATGATATATTAAATCTAAAAAGACAAAACCTTTTTTTATCATTCCACTTTGAACAAT
The DNA here is from genome assembly GCA_026167885.1 of Bergia puertoricense. Classification (NCBI taxonomy): domain Eukaryota; kingdom Metazoa; phylum Cnidaria; class Anthozoa; order Zoantharia; family Parazoanthidae; genus Bergia; species Bergia puertoricense. Next base: position 5,389 of record JANSTQ010138819.1, read on the forward strand.
CATTTGTTGTTTATTGTACTATATGCGTCATCGTTGCAGAAAGACAAACATTCAGTTGTACAGGGAATGGAACAATTAGATGCAATCAAAGGTTTTGTTCTATCGCGTTGATCTCATTGGCTACTCACCTCCAACCCCTGAGACCCTTGGTTGTTTACCACATCAGCGGATACAGTTGAAAGTCAAGTTAAGAAGGAAAAAACCTTTATTGGGAGTAACACACTTACATCCATCTAACGTACTCTCCCATGTGGCCCTCACTACAACACCGGGATTACCCTACTCTTTTCGAGAAGTTTGTGGGTTCATTTAAGTCCCCCGAGAGAACTTTTTAGGAGGCTAGAGCAACGACTGCACGTCCCCTTCCACGAACGGTGTGACGGTAAGGTGATCACCCAAAGTTAAACCCTTAACCAAGCAGGAGCTTGAACCTGTGATCACCTGGTTGGCAGTCAGAAACCGCCTTACCAATTAACTGCGCTAATCTCGCACTCAAACTGAACTGGCGAATATATTGAGCATATTCAATGTGATAAATAACAAATGTTTGGTATGTTGTTGCCCCAAGGTAAAACCACATATTTGTCACATTTTACGCACGTTTAATGGCAACTTTTGATCCTTAAGTCAGAAGGAGCTCATTTTTTGACAAATTAACGATTATCGTAACTGTCAGAATGTGTCGCATCCTCCAGGTTAAAAACTGAATAACACGCACGTACCACTAGAAATGTAATCGAATATCTATTTCAGCATTAACATTGACTTTTTTTAAAAAGATCACTGAATATATGCAATCATTAGCAGAGTACAAGCGGTTATCAATGCGTGCCGGTAAAATATTGAATACAGAGAAATATTAGTCAATGTCTGTTGAATTAGTGGTCAAGTTTTGATAAATATTGTTCTGTTTTCTAATTATCCTCTCAAAATCTTCATTAAACTAAACAGTGTGTTGATTTATAGTCTTTACATGCCTCTTTCCTTGGCGTTGTTGTCCGTCGGCCGGCAAGGGCCGCTCGACAAAAGCTAGTCTGAAACTTCAGGGTATTTATCTGATATCCCGGCAACTTTCACGGTCAACTTTTGTCCAAGCGAAAATCGGCAGCGTATAATTATAAGGGTACCTCTTGAGTACCCGGAGGTTACTCTTTTTGCGTATGTAATCAATTGCCGAGACTGATAAAGTGCAAATATCATGTCGATTCACCAACGCAATTACGGGCTCGAACTCTTTCCGCGTTCTTTTGTAGGTGTTCCAAGCTTTTCACCAAAATAGAAGCGAAATTACGCATGTGTAGATACAAACGCAAGGACAGTCACACTAGACGGACAAGCAAGTCGGGCACACATGTGCGGCCACGCTGGGATTTTGGCTTTTGTCTGTGTGCGTCTGCGCACATCTGCAAATGCAAGAGAACAGCACTTGGCGCAATGGAACCTGGAAAGGAAACAACGTTAACATTTTTTTTGTTGCGTCTGGGTCTGCGTTTGCGCAAGGGAATCTGGGAGCTAGGTTGTTCCGTGTATTTAATTTCGGAGCCACCGAGAAAACCACGCTTTTAGTCCATAAATGGTGTCCCTTGAAAGCCAGTTCTTAGTCAAGAGAAGCGTCGATTAAAACAAATTGTAAATTTCTGGTCACACGCCTCAAAAATTCTGGTTCCACTTGATATCCAACAAATCTTTTTCCTTTTCAGTTTAGCTGCTAAAATTATTGAAATAACTAACCTTTGGGCAGGACGTAGTGAACAACGCTTGACCCACTTGCCTTGGTTAAAAACGTAAATAGATTATAAAATGGCTGATCTTTTTTCGCCACGAAGGCTGAAACAACGCTGTAGAGCTTCTAAAAATTAATTTCTGAATGAAATCGTTGAAATTTTACTGAAGAGAAGAACTGATGACATATATAATTCTGTTTAATTACTTTTTTGTTTTGATTGTTTTGGGAGAAATACTACCAGCAAAACGCTAAAATGGCACTTTCGAGCGTATAGATATTGAAACTTTCTGAGAAAGGAGTATCGAATGGCCTTTGTGAGCATGCGTGCATTGTGTTATTTTTTGCGAGCACGAGAAAGCCGAGCATTGAACTTTGAAACTGTGGGATCTCGAACAATCGATCATCCGGCTCCAATATTTTGCAAGCAATTTGAGCACAGGGAAAATTTTGCGAGCACTTGGAAATTTTACAACACCATTCAAAACCCCTTGCGGGGGCTGCCCCCAAACACCCTTCCCACCCTACCCCATCCCCCCCACCCCCCCTAGAGCCTCGCTTCACGTTTGCCTCGATTATCTAACACTGGTCTGAATACGGGCCTGAATTACGCACGGAAAAAGTGATTATACATGTGTATTAAAACACACATGTGTTTGATTCTAGTTTTACAGTTTTCTCGACGACGTTCACTGGCAATGTACCCTCCACGTAACATCGCGAGAATCCGCAGATATCTGAAAACTGATCATGAAAGCCTCTAGATCTCTTGTACACGCCCTCGTCACCTCTCGTCTTGATTATTGCAACTCGCTACTTTCTGGATGCAAAAAGTCCCCAGTAAAACGACTTCAACTTGTTCAAAACTTTGCCGCCCGCGTTATCTGTAAGATCACCAAATACGAACACATAACCCCTGTTCTAAAACGGTTACACTGGTTACCAGTGCACGCAAGAATTGAATTCAAGATTCTAACACTCACTCACAAATGTCTGAATGGCACTAGTCCTCATTGTCTCTCGGAATGTCTGAAGAAACGAATCGCTAAACGCTCTGCCCTGAGATCTGCAAACACCTCATTTCTTGAAACGCCCAAGATTAGGTCCAGGGCAGAAAAAAGCCAGGTGGATCTCGCCTTTTCTATCTGCGCCCCAAAATTGTGGAATGACCTTCCACATAACATCAATTCGAGTGTTTCTACAAGCTGTTTTAAACGGCTACTTAAGACTCATTTACTTCAAAAATACTCTTAGTTTCATTAGATGTCTTTTAGTTTCTTTTATTCCAGTAAATGTTTTAAGGATGTAAACAATGTCTTTGGGCTTTTGAGAAAAGGCACTTAAAAAACTTTATTATTATTATTATTATTGATTATTATTATTATTTTCCAACGCAGCCTGATCAAAGTTCGGGGAATGGCTGTGTAAACTTTCCCGCCGTATTAGTTTCTTTGTTTTATCGCGTTCGCTCAGTTACTTCTTACGTTTGCAAAAAAATTAGTTTCGTTCTGTTTATTTAATAATTTAAAATTAAGCACGGCTACTTCGAGATACTGATTTAGTTTAATTAACTCATCATGTTGAAACCTTTTACAACTGAAAAGAAAAACCGTGTGTCAACACGAACATGAAATAAAATCAATAAAAGTTTAGTTTGTACACGGATGCTTCATCATTCTGGAAAATTAAATTCATCAGACTTAGTGGCGGTTTCAATAAAATTCGACTGATTGATTTTGTTTTGCCGTGAGTTCATTTTGATTGTGCCCCGAGTGTTGTGGGCCACCGTATTTATTTGCTTTATAGTGAAATTTAAATGTGACTGCGGTTAACAAATAGATGCGGTACGGTGAGGAAAACATCGATTGTTCACATACCGGTATAAGGTTTCTGCTCTTTCACTATTTCAACAGAGTATTTTTTTGCCCGTTTATTTGTTTGAATCTGATCGTATTCCCGTTTTTCCCTGCAGCCCCCAGGGGATTTATCACATTTTGTTTACCCAGGCTTTTTGTCATCACCACTGTTACACACGGTGTTGCGAAATATTTCAATTCAGTTATCAAAGAATTTCGCATGGCATTTGTTTTTGTTTTGTTTTTAAAACATTTTCTCGTGTTCACCTCCTGTGGTATTTCAATTTAATATGCTAAAAAATGGAACATAATTGAGATTTTGTAGCTATTCAGTTGATCTGATCGGGAAGAGGAATTGTGCATTTTTATGAGTTACTAAACCAGTCACACCATTCAAAGTAGCTGCAAGACCGGTTTGAATTCGAGTTTGAATTATTGTTGCGAAATATTTTCGGTTGTAAGTATATAAACCGCACTGTTAAAATGCAATTCACTTTGCTGAAGTGCTGTTCTCTACTTTATCTTTACAAAAACCATTTGTAAGAGCTCCCAGTTAAGAACTACATATGGAAATCGACCCTTCGGCAGGACTGCCCCATATTCAGATTCAAGCTGCAAGAGAAGCAAATGGGCCGGAGTTAGCGCCAATACCTGAAGGACAACCTCTTCTGTGGCAACAGGCAAACAGTAACCACGTGGCAGTGGAGAGTTGGGAAGAGGAGAGAGGAAGCTTCTTGAGTGAGCGTACTCCATTACTACATTCAACAGAAAGTGAAACAAGCAATAGAGGTCGAGCAAACAGCTTGTACAATCAGAGTTTCACGACAAGTCAAACTTCTTTGTTAATCCTTTCCATTCAAGTGTCGCTGTACTCAAGTAGGAGATCGAGAGATTCGCATTCCGCATTCTCCGACTTCGACAGCATCAAACCGTCGGAAACGTCGATTAAAGTGAGCACAGCCACAAACACGTCACGCCAACACACCACGTCGCTGGCCGTCTCTTTGTTGGAAAAGTTGACAGAAGATGGTCAAGCGCCAGCTTTTCTGGCGCTTTGGAACATTCTCAACATGATTCAAGGTACAAGTGGGGTTCTTGGGACGCCGTATGCGGTTGCGCTCGGTGGAGTTGCGTCTCTAGTCGCCATACTTATTTTGGGTTTGATGTGCGACCTTACCGCCGTGTTACTCGTCGACTGCCTGTACCAAGTGTCACCCAAAAGTGGTCGAAGGAAGCGAGTGCGAGAAAGCTACTCTGAGATCGCTGCAGATGTGTGGGGACCCTGTGGAGGCATACTTGTTGATATTATGACTGTCGTTTACTCGTACTCTACCTGTACACTTTATGTAATGCTGCTGGGTACCAGTGTGCATGATCTACTCGGTACCCTCACCTCCCTTACCATCACTCAGTGGTGTTTAGTCTGCGCCTTTGCAGTCCTTCCAGTAGTCTTTATTAGAAAGTTATCGGTTCTAGCTTGGATAAGTATGGGAGCTGTATTCGCGCTCACGAGTTGCGTCTTCATACTCCTGGGTTATAGTGTTGCGCATTCTGGTTCCTGGACCGCCAGTACCGCCACGTCTATGCTGCACGTCAACGCGGAGAAATTTCCAGTTGCGCTTGGCATTATTGTGTTCGGTTTCTGCGGACACTATGTCTTCCCAGGTATTGAAGGTTCGATGCGCAGGCCGCAGAAGTTCAACAAGATCGCCCACGGGGCGTTTGCAACAAATGTAACGCTAAAGCTAGTCCTAGGATGTCTCTGTTTTCTAACATTCGGCGCGAACACTGATTCTATTGTTATCTTAAATTTATCAGCCATGACCCGCAAGGGCATTATCAGTATCATAACAAACGTATTTATGACCATCAATGTTTATTTTGGTTACCCACTCCAGATGTACGTGGTATCGGGGACTTTAGACATGATACTACTTCCCAGACTCCCAACAGCCTGTGGTAGGGGGACGAAATACCACGTGGCATGGACTCTAATCTCACGCACTACCCTAGTGCTCAGTACATTTGGCGTAGCGATTGCAGTACCACAGTTTGGCCTTCTTATGAGTATATTTGGCAGCGTGTTGGGAGCTTGTCTGTCCTTCATTTTCCCATGTCTTTTGCATCTCGCCCTCAAAAGGAAAGATAGTTGCTGGTTACTGATAGTAGTCGAGGTCGTTGTAATAGTATCCGGAATTGTTGCTGGCGTTATCGGTGTTGTATATTCCTCCCTGGCTTTAAAGGATGCGTACCGTAGTTAGTAAAATCCTGCTGATAACCTCCTGGTGTTAATAGCACCACCCCCCCCCCTCCCCACCCCCACTCCCGAATAAAGTCCCCTTCTTTAATTTTCTCACTCTGTGGTCATCAGCGCAAAACATACCAGCTTTAATAGTTTTGTTTTTTAAGCTTGTCTTATTATTATTGTTATTAGTAGTAGTAGTAGTAGTAGTGGTGTTGCTATTATTAATAGTATTGTCATAAAAATTTATGTGTATAGAAAACGTTTGTATTGATAAGCCGTACATGTTATATTAATAATAATAATAATATCAGTGTCGTTGCTTGTTTTATGTGTACATGAGTTTAGTCGAAAGAATTGTCTCCTTAATTTGAAAAGTTTTTTAATTTCGCTTGCAATCTCGCCTCTTCAAAAGCGGGCAGAGCAGGACTTGTGGTAGCCAACATGTGAGGCGCGCTGCCCCTTTCATGAAACGTAGGCGGCGCTTTCTGTTTCAGCTTTCCTTTCAAGTTTTACTGTCGGCCAATTTAGTTAGCAAATATCATTCGAAAAGTAAAACCCAACTGCATTAAACATAAACTGGTTAACAAAGTTGTAATCATTTAAATAGAAGGGGAACCTAATTGAAAATGAACTTACATTTTTGTACTGAATACGCTAAGTGTTATTGTAAAAAGGTAATAAAGAATTAAAGAATATCGAGATTATACAAATGCATATGCTTTCTCGTTATTTACATGTGACTGTGAGGATATCTGACTTGCATCAGTTTGACGCGACGTAATACGAAATTTGATGTGACATGTGGATAACTGGGTTGCTTGTGACGTGACTGACGTCACGTCCGCTTGGTTCGTCACGGAGTCAGGGCACATGGAGGGCGAACAACCAGCCATACACCAGAGCAAAGAAGCGAGAATTAAGCTGTCGAAGAGTGAACAAAAATGCCGCTTTCTTGTGTTGTTCTTGATTGTTTTCGAGTACGTGTGTTTGCTGAACGGCAGGTAAATTGAAATGTTTGTCATCCATCTGAAAACCGGAAGTTAGCCCGCGTGGTGATTGCATGATGTGACAAGGGGTGAAGTCACGTGTCACGAAGGATGCATTATGCCGCATTTCCTGCAAGCAGCTGAGAAGACACAGTTACTTTGATACATTCATATGTCAACCGGTTTCTTTCTCGTTTCGAAGGTAGGCTGTTTCATTTAATTTTTGCAAATTTAGGAGGCGGCGTGGCGCAGTGGGTTAGTTCGAGCGCAGTCTCCACTCGGATTTGTGCTCGAATCTTTGGTCACGCTTGAATACAAACAACTTGAGTGTCTCCGGCAAGTTAGAGATTTCAAAACATCAGTAATTTCAATTAGTTATTATTTCAGTATTTCGTGGAACACCTGCAAACTAGCTGATAAAGCCGAGTGTGCTTCCGCGTTAAATACGGATGTTTATTTATTTATTTATTTAGCCATTTATTCATTTACTTATTTATTTATTCATTTATTTATTATTTATTTATTTTAAATTCAAAACTGCCTATTCAAGTATTTCTCGTTTTTTAAAGCATTTAGTAACCCAGGATCAAATTGCAACCTCCCACTTCAGAGACCGAATCGCTTATAACGCTTCAAGAACATTACTTATACTTTGCAAAGACGTTTTTATATAATTTGATCTGATTTTTCACTCCCCACTCCCCACCCCCGAAACGTCACGTTCAATTGTCGATATTTTCGTTTTCTCGAATTGACGACCCTATCAATATAATGTACCACGAAATAACTTCTAGAAGAGTAAGTATTGGTAAGTAGTTATACACCACGCAACTGGATAATTCACGTTTACTTGATGTATTGTCAAATGATTTTATATATTGCAGGCGCATAGCCAGGATTTTTCGTGGGGAGGTGCGTGTGAGCAGTGAAGGTGAATTTTTTTTTGTGGGGGAGGGGAGGGGGTGGAGGTGGGG
>JANSTQ010138830.1:0-13170 GCA_026167885.1 Bergia puertoricense
ATGTAATTTCCTCAAAAACATAGACAAACTGTAAAATTGAAAATAAGGAAAGAAATGCAAATAAAGTATTGTATTGTCTTGTATTGTATTGTATTGTATTGTATTGTCTTGTCTTGTATTGTATTGTATTGTATTGTATTGTATTGTATTGTATTGTCTTGTATTGTATTGTCTTGTATTGTATTGTATTGTCTTGTATTGTATTGTATTGTATTGTCTTGTATTGTATTGTATTGTATTGTCTTGTATTGTATTGTATTGTCTTGTATTGTATTGTATTGTCTTGTATTGTCTTGTATTGTCTTGTATTGTCTTGTATTGTATTGTATTGTATTGTATTGTCTTGTATTGTATTGTATTGTCTTGTCTTGTCTTGTCTTGTATTGTATTGTATTGTATTGTATTGTATTGTCTTGTATTGTATTGTATTGTATGTTAGCCACCGTAACAAACCCAAGTTTCAAGTCTTCAAGTTCTTTTAACCTGTATTAATATTAAATTCGTATCTTGTTTTGTTTTTTTCCAGGAGATACATGAAAAAGGGAGGAGCTGGAAGAATCACTTTTCTGGATGAAGACTGAGTGCCAACATTTTATATTTCATAAAGATTATCTATTTAACAACTTTAGATCTCATCTTTTGAATATTTATTTTTTCATGGCGAGGTTGTGTCAGTTACAAAGTTTAACTGATTCTCAGAATAAGTCGATATAAGAACTAAAATAGCAGAATTTTCAACCCTCTCGATTTTTGGTGCAATCTCGCCGTCTTACAATTATTCATACAAGTCGAAAGTTGAGGGGAAATTATTTCAAAACCAATTGCATTTGAGTGACAAATACAACAAGAGCAGCTTGTGCATTGATATTTTTTCATTATTCATTCATTTATTCAATATGCGAGTGCGTGAGTGACAAGAAAAACTGGAATTCATACTTATATAAACTTGTCTGAAATCTTCAAATTGCACTAAAAATGCTCTCAAAATGCAGAAAATGCCATTTCACAATACAAAATTTTCAACATCTTCCGGACTGGGGGGAGGGGGGGAGGGGGGATGCCCCCGAAAAATCTCTCTAATTTTTCCAGAGGTTATAATCTCTGAAAAAGTAAGAACACAGATTGATAAAAACTCTAATAATAATAGCAATATACATAATCAGTGAACACATGTATCGGAAATCCAAAACCGCGGTTACAGTCACAGAAGTGACGTGAGAACCGTATTCTGTGAAGCTTACTTGAGCATTTTGAAACGGCGGCAAGTCGGCGAATTCCAAAATCCTTTCTTTGCTTCCAAACTTTCTAAACTAAAACACACGAAAAAAAAACAGCGGCAAAATATTGTTTTTTCCAGTATCGCAAGGGTTCAACTGAGGATGATTTTGGTGCAAGTTAGAGGTTGTAAATTTTCTTCACCGAGAGGTACCAATTGAAAACTTTGGCGACTGATCGATACGAGTATCAGCGAAAATAGCCAATATTATATTAATACTTGAGAAACTTAATATTTTTCTTTAACTGTTTTCACCATAGTGTAGGGCTGAAACGATATCTCTTTTAACGATACAAATATCGATATCGATACAAATACGATACATTACACATTTTATGTTTTTGCTGCAATAAAGTCCGTTTTATGTTTTTGCTGCAATAAAGTCCGTTTTATTACACTTCTCGTCCTGCTCATAACAGTGATAACACAACTTGAAGAATAAAATTAAAAACCCTGCAATATTTTTTCACAAAACATTTTTATGGAACGTATACACGCGACCACCGGTCGTCCAACAAAATGTCAGCTGTACAAACCCGAGCCTGCGAAAAACAAAACTAGAACTCTCGATGTCTCGTTCTTCAAGTGCGATTCTTTTGTATGTATCGTATCGTGTATCGCCGGTATCGTGACATCTCTATCGAGATATTTATCGTTCTGTAAAAAAGCGTATCGTTGCAGCCCTACCATATGATAATTACTCTCAGTCTTGCTCATTTACGTGCATGCAAGGATATTCTTTTTCATAAGAAGGTATAGATCTATTTGGAGCTGTAGCTGAACGTTTTTTGTTTTTTTGAGGATTCCACTGACAACCAAAGTATATTGCCCAATTTCTCATATAGAAAATGGAACTTCGATGTGAAGTTTGTGCTGTACTTTTGTATCTTCTGTTTTTTTCTTTTATCACTGTATTTTTCTTTACTCAAAAGCTTAGTTTGCAAATCATTTTTTCTTTCTGACCTCTTTTTCTGTAAAGATGTGGTTTGACCAGCAAGGGTTGAAATTATACGTTTTTCGTTGTAAGTTCAGGGGTTTTTTTTCAAACTTAGTCATCACTAGTATTTCTATAGACAGTCAGTTTAGTACTAAGTGCCCAATAGCTAAAAACGCAAATGTGATTTGCATTTCTGTCGTGCATGGGTCTTGAACCATTTTATCATATGCAGAAGTGTAGTTATTGTATCGTGACATAGATTGTTGCGTTCAAGGCTATCCCGACATTTTTTTTATTTTAGCCGACGTTATGTTTTCATATCGGTATCAAAGCGTTTCGCTGGGAAATAAAAAAGCAGGACAAAAACTCGTTAAACCAAAATAAATACCGTAAAATTACGAAAAAAGCCAGGGGCATTTATCCCACACTTCTCAAACGCAAACACCCTTCAATGTGTAAGCCAAACGACACCCCACACCCACCCCGTAAGTATGCCTCTGATCATGTATTTTTAATAGTCATAAAGGTAATGAATATAAGTGAATAAAGCTGCGATGCCTACAGTGGTTTTGGTAGTTCCTGCTCGTTCCTTTTTGCAAAAGCTGTCGTAAATAAAAACCTTTTGCTTATTTTACACGGGGAAAAGGGGGGATTAAATTGAGAATTCTAACTAGAAAAATGCTGCTAATGAAAAATCTTTGTACAACGGTATAAACTCTTTGTATTTACCAAACTATAATTATAAAATACTTTAAATCAGAACCAAAGAAATTAATTCTTTCACGACTGTCTTTCTTGTGTTGCAGTTTCTTATTTTATTGAAAGGAGTATGGAGACCGTCATTGTTTACCTTGTGCTTACTGTTTTTGGTGGCTACTAGTGTCAGTTATTTTAGCGAGTTGGAAAAAGCTGCTAACTTTAGTACTAGCTAAAATTTGTCTAGGCCAAATGTAACACGCGTTAAATTTAATTACACCCCCGTCCCCTCCATCGCCTTCCCTCCAAGGGAAACTATAATCGAATACGGTTGAATAGAATATTTTTTAAAAACAGAAATGGATACCGTTAACAAATTGATAGAACCGTAGTCGCGCTATGAGGCCGGTGCAAGTATGCAGTAGTAACCATGTCTTTCGAGACAAGACGGCTTTCCTCAACGAGGACAAATTTACTGAAATTTTTAACGAACTTTGTTTTTGTTTTTTTCTGGCATTGATGTTTGTTTATTTAAATTGAATTTGTTCTTTTACACAACTCATTATTTATCTTGTTTATGTGCTCAATTAAAACTGGAGGCTAATTTTTTGTATAACGGCTAAAGTTAATAGTCGCTAAATATTGTTCTGGAGATGGGAAGGAAAAAAACTCGGAAAAAAAAACTTACCGTACGGACCTTGCACTCGGCTAATAAGAGGTAGGTATCTGTTGTCCTGAAAGCTGTTTAGATTCGCTCAAAATAACTTTAAAAACTGTTTAAAGTTGTTCAAAATAATTTTGAAAAGTGTTAAGAGTCGTTAAAAAATAACTTTAAGTTGAAAACTGTTTAGAATCGTTCACAGAAACTCGAACAAACGCGCAGTAACATTACCTTCCAGGTTTGACGGGACAGTATCACGGTTGTTTAACGGGGCCTTTAATGCAAAACTATTGCTTTCTGAAACGAGTTGTTTTTCCTTTTTAGTTCAAAGTAGATTAGTCATAGCGATTTAATTTGACAAAAAAACTTTTAACGAACAGAATTCCAAGAATCGATGCATTTCGGCACTGCAATGCATTAGTCAAATAATTTGGCTACGTACCAAAACTGAATTCGCTTCAGCACTCATCGTCTTCAGTCGAAATTAAATTACCCGCACTGTATTTGTAACTTTTAACGCAGAACTGTACTTGAATTATCTGTAGCAGCAGCGTCTTTTACCGAACACTGGAAAGATTTCGCAATCGTACCGTGAAACAGCACCTTTTACTCATATTTTAATTTTGAAGAGTCAATGAAAAAGACTAAGTCATGCAAGGTCACCCGGTTAGCCAAAATGGTTGTTCATCGTTTCGTTTAACAGATGCTAATGTATTGTAGGTAGGAGCAAAATTCTGACCAAAAACAGTATATAAAAGGGAAAGGAGTCGAGACTCTTGACGGACTCTGGGGGGAGAAGTGAATAATTTCCCGGCAAATTTTGTTCAGTAAATCTTTGGCTACAGTTCTTTTACGTTTTCTTCTGGTTTCAACCAAACATTTTCTTTAAGATTTGTAGGCGTGCAAACAATTTTTTTTTGCCTGGGTTGATTGTGCAAGTTCTTTGTACAAATCCACCCCACCCCACCCCTCCACGATACCAACATGCTCTGCCCCTTATGCCTGCAATAACAAGTTGATACTTGAATAACTGAGTTAGAACGGTTCATCTCGGTGTTTTAAACACGACCTTAAATTCTAATTAAATTGATTACTTTGAGAAAAACATTGCTTCTTGTTAAGACATGAAAGGGGAAATTAAATAGGTGGAAACACGCAAATAAATGTTTGACATTAGCTACAAATAACTGATTATGGTGTGTCGAGCTCTTTTCCTACTTATGCTTGTTGTATTGAAGTTGTAATTAGTTTTTAAATCATTACGGGATGAAAAACTCGCCATCTTCAAATGTATTATCATGCAAACATAAACAAAAAGTTCATCACAGTCTCCTTAAATCGAAGTTAAAACAGAATAGTCTTGATCAATACGTTTACTCATGTGTGTAAAACATACATACGTTAAAAAATACATAAAATATACAAACATTTAAAAATGCTTGCGTAATCACTTTTTTCACTAGTGACACTGGAATGTCGTGAAAATATTTCAACATGGCCTTTCTTACGGCACATGCAGCAAGGTAGAGCACGATAAAGTGTGATTCACAACTGGGTTTCAGTGCAGTTAATACAACAAATACTTATAAACAAGTTGTATCGTAATGCGCCACGATAGATGAACGCAGACACTTGTGAAATGCAAGTCTGAACTTGTCTCTGTTATAAAATTTAAGGAATTTCACTTTCACAATGCTTATATTCAGCCTCCCACGCTCCTATGGAGGCAAGCTCCTCAAAACAAACAACGTATTTGAGGTAGCTTTGCCTCTAACAAACAAATTTTAATACTTTGCTTCCCGCGAGGTTTTGTATCAAACAGAAAATAGATGCTTTTGTAGGAAATGCTAATCCACCATATGTGTCGCGTCAAATTCACTAGTCTACATTGCACTAGTTTTTTTTATTTATTTTTAATTAAGAAACTCTTGTTAACCAACGCTGAAAGTTAATTTGAATAGCTTTCTTTCTGTTGGTTTCTCAAACTAGAAAAAGTGCGAGTACAATAATTTTAATCTATTAAAGCGGCTTCTTTTCAAAAGATTGTATAGTACAACTTAAATTGAACAATATTAAAAGTTCTCGAAATGTTTGCAAACTTGTCCAAACAAAGATTAAGTTTGACTCCACTGGTTTAGTTGGACCGGTTTCACAGTCGTTTAATAAAACACTGTGGATCTTTAAACTATCAAACAATAAAGCCTGCTTTACGAATTTTACTGACCTCAGTGCCGTCAATTTTGATTTGTTTTAAACCAAAAACGCCGAAAATGCACAAAGAAATTTTGCCAAAAGAGATGTTCTTTGTATTTCTTTCATGCTAAACTAAAGTTTGAAGTTGACTAGTAATCTCTTAGACTCTTTAGAACCTGAATTATTAAAATTTTAAAGGATTTGGAAGCAGCCGTTTTGAATTTAAGTGAAAGTTTTGGGCCTATTAAACAGACTGCTAAGTCACAATAGATGGATCCCAACAGTACATGTAACTATTTACAACGGGAAATGCGGAAAGCATCTTTTTTATTTGAAGAAGGAAGTATTGCTTGGATCATGGAGGATATCGGTACTCACCAAGAATTTTTATTTCTTAAAACTGAAGTCGAGCAAACATGTAAACTGAAAGCTCATTAAAGTCATCTAAATTCCCGTGTTTTAAGGCAAAACTAGTGAAATGATAAAAACATTTTCAGGACCAGAGGCTTCACAGGATGAAACTAATAATCTTTTTTAGTTGGACGCTCATAAAAGTTTAACACAGTTCAAGTACCTGAACCAATATTCAAATTAATGACTGTGGTTTCAGAAAAGTGCTCTTTTGTTGAGAGCAAGAGTATGGGTTGAGAGATGTCGACAAGTGAAGTGAAAGGGATTTTTTAATTTCAAAATTGTCTTAATTACTATATAGGAAGTCTCTGAAAAAAAAATTTTCAGATTTTCCGGAGTAATGTTTTGTTATTGCGCCCACCAGCTAAGTCAAACTGGGCTTGCAGTTGATATGCTCCAATATTTGTCAAGGGGATTGAAAACAAAAGCAATAACCAAAGATTTTAATTGCGGTACCTTGAGTTATAATAGCTCCATTAGCGGAGGCATAAAGAATTAACTGGACATCAAACCTTAAGATTTATTTGATTGCAGTCTGTTGTAATTAGCTGCTGGTTTCAGCGATATGTCTTCTGAGTGATCTCAGACCTAGCTGGTTCTTTCTTTCTTTGAGCCTCAAAACGAGGCACGCAAAAACTAACGTCAGCAGTTCTTCAGAGGCAAGCACTCGTGAAAAGCTTTTGGTTATTTTCCTGTACTTATGCGGTTTTAGCCAATCAGAGGTGCACGTTCCCACGACCTCCGCTCCCTTGATGCGTGTGAGCTCTTGGTATGTATTGTTACAACGCGCCCCAGTTCACGCGACGAACACTAGCCAAGCATGGCTCAACGAGCTTTCAGCCAATCAGAGAGCAGTACTCTCACGACCTCTCGCGCACTCAATTTTCTTGTTTCAAGACTGCTTATTAAATTCATCTGAGGGGTTTGCACCATGATTTACACCATTGGCTGCCATTGTTGTACCTGGAGGCCACGAGTGCAATAACAATTTTCCCACGCTCATAACTATTCTGGTCAACTGTAAACACCCTCTGTTAAACAAAACAGCTTGACACTGGAACAATTTTAAGATCAAAATTCCGATGTACTAATTACTGCCAGAACCCCTAATTTTTACTCTGTTACAAAACTGGTCTAAACTTTTTTGTTTTTACTGTTTTCTGCAACTTTTGTTAGTTTAGCCTTTTAGGCAAGTGCAAAGTTCGAAATATGACGGAGGAATTGAAACCCATCGATCGCAGAAAGGTAAGTCGAATGGGAAAAAAATATTCATAGCAAACTCAGGTCTCCATTAAAATGTCATGAATTCCACAAACATACTTTTTTTTCTCTTCCAAACAGGCAACAAAACCTATTATGGAAAAGCGTAGGAGAGCAAGGATCAATAGCAGTTTAAACGAACTGAAAGTTTTAATACTGGAAGCCTTGAAACGAGATGTAAGTAAAATGACGAAGAGCTTAAGGGGAAAATTTGCACCTCTTAAATAACCCATGAATAATTCTATAAATTGCACGAATGCCTTTTAATCAGTTTGTTGTTTGGGATATCTTATTTAGTTGGAGTAAACGGAGCTGGTTGTAAGATGAGAAATAATCCTAACTAGGAAAGTCTGAGCTACTACTGGAAAAAAACTTGACGATAATCCGATTTCTTCGAATCATTACAAAAACAAATAATTTGTGTGAAATACAATAGCAGCGTCAGCAAATAGCGTGGTTTGTAAACTAAAAGCTCCTTGAAAACGAAACAATACGTTTAATGTGCGAGCGAACTGTTTCTAAGAGAGATAAAATGTGGTGACTTCTCTCTATATAACATTTAAAAATACCTTTTCTGGACACAGAGTTTTCTTTAACTGTTTTTATTCGGTCAGTATGAAAATGCTTTCACCTAGTTGGGTCGAGCGAGCGTCGCTTTACAGAGTAGTACAGGTCTTTTTTAATGATTATTCGAACTTCAAGTATATTAAACACGTTTTGTTTACTATCAACATCCACAGCTGTGTATTAAATCCCGCGTTCTCGTTTGGAGTATCAGGCACTAATATATTAATATTATTATTTATCTTATATGATTATGTTTATGAATATAAGCTCACTCAGTCGTAGATCACAGGGTCTCAACAAATATTGTAATGTCTAATGTTTAGTTGTTCTTCAACGTGGGTGGTATTCGGGCTACACCGCACATTACTACTGGCACGACAAAGTACGATTACTTGAGCTTAATTCAATATTCTCCAATAAATCGACTATGTGTTTTATTTTTCCAGCCCTGCAGCTACATATTTTAAAGTTTTGTTTAAAACCAATTTTCACCTAATTTATTCTTTAAAGCACTTAAATCAAAGCTACTTTACAATTATACATGCACGAAAAAACGCTTCTGGCTATGGGTCGCCGAAAAGAGAAATCAAGAAACGTCTAAATTTGGGTTTCATTTTCGCTGCAACTTATTTGACTGGATATATTAAGAAATCACATCGCACATTATATCATACTACTGCATTATAATCTTTCTGCCGATGGTATATTGAATCTTGTTCAGTATATTTATCATTGAATAAAATTTTCGATATTGGCTCACTATTAAAGCTCTGCTGCAAATTTCAGACATCTCAACAATTTGAAATCATTGTTTTTCAGACTGTTAAACTAACATAACTTTCCTATCACAAAATTATTTTGTTTCTCTAGAAGATGCTTTCACATCAAAAGTGTAAAAGAACTTAATGTTTGTACAATTGAAGAACAATTTTGGACATACGGAATGCAAGGTGCAAAAATGGTTTGCCATATTTATGAGCAACGTTGTTTTTAAACACTAAAACAATACTTCTTGGTTCAGAAAGTGAAAGTGAAACAAAAATTGGAGTATTACCGAGTTGAAGCCACATTATGAGTTTTTCCAAACGATTTCAATGAATGGTATGTGTAATCAAGCAGGAAATTAGCCGAATTCGGCAGTATGACTCCTTAGCACTAATAAGAGTCACATGACTAGCCAGAACATACTATTCTTAAATTACATGAGCTATATTTAACTTAACTAAAAGCCAAAGATCAGAAGATATTGCAGAAGACCTTTTAAAGGCAGAAGCAAATAAATTTGCTGGAATTTCGGATTCTTTTGTCATGGATAAACATTAAGTTATACACATTATAAACTGATGAAAAATAATCACTCTTTTCAATGTTCGTTGTTCATAAACGTTTCGTGCCAAATGCAACCTGAAACGTTCTTATTTCTACATAAAAAACAATGCTGTACTCAAAAACGATTTAAATTTTACTAGAAGGATTGAATAATTTAGCAGGGAAATGCACACGAAGGCGTGAGTGCAATTCGTTGCAAGTCAAACAATACAGTGTCAGGCTATTTTAAAAACTCACCGAACTGTATAGCAAAAGCGACTTTATGTTTTATGACAACATTTGAGCATTTTTAGATTTATATTTTTCTTAAGCAAAAAAGGAAACAATTTGAGAATAACAACAAGGTTGTCTAAATGTTTGTCCAGAACTAAACCATCGACATGTCTGATTTAGGTTCGTTGAAGTTACTAGATTTACTCACTATTGTACTTAACTTAACGAGGAATGTAGTTCAAAAGGCCTTTTTTTCTTGGAGAAAAGAGGGGTACAGAAACGAACTTAACTTGAAAACAAGACAACAGATACCAACAATACTCAGTGATGTTTTTGGTAAAGTGTAAAACTGATTGGTTTGCATTCACCAACGTAATGTTCTGCATTTCGCGTTAGAACAAGAAAGAATCTTATACTTTCTAGTTACTTTGACTTATGATATTCACTTTCATTAACTGTGAAGTCTTTCTTTTGAACCAACAGACATCTTGTTATTCCAAACTGGAAAAGGCCGACATATTGGAGATGACAGTACAGCATTTGAGGGCACTAAAAAACCAACGAATTAATGGTCAGTATATCCGTATGAGATAAAAATAGCGCTATTCCGAATAGAATAACAATTTTTTGGTCCATGCGTATCCTGATAACAGAGCTTTTTACTCATTCTTCATCGAATATGAGTTTAGGATTAGCAGACGAAGAAAACCGGAAATAGTATGAAATAAGAACTTTGGATATTCAAAGCATTCCTCATTTTCCAAGGCTATATATGGTCAATCAAATTAGTGTGAACTCTTCAATTCAGATATATGTTTTACGGCTGATAATTTTTATTATTGTTTATACTGAATTATATGGTAAACAGTCTTACTTATAGAAAAGACTTTTCGGGCATTTCTTTTCAACTGCAAGGTGTTTACAATATTTAATTGGGTAAATAAATGGATTTGGTGTAATGTTTACAAGCTAGTCAGAATTGATTGCGAAAGCCCGCTTAACCTTTTGCCAACTGCTATTTAAATTTCTTTCCTTCAAAGTTGAAGAAAAGGCATTAAGGGAATTATTGTTTTTATTTGCAGATGTTCAATCCAACTCACTCGCTTTAGCAAACTATCGAGCAGGCTTCAACGAATGTGCTTCAGAAATTACTCGAGCTCTAATGAGCTTGGAAGGCGCTGGCGCGGATCTTCAAGTTCGCAGCAAGCTGTTGAATTTCTTAGCAACGTGTTGCCATAGAAACACTAGCCCAGAATTCCCTACTTCATCTACTTCTGCGCTCACGGGCTCCCAGCGTGCAACCACTCAGCTGACCGATATTCCGACACAATCTGCAGTTCCACCGACAAGCCCAACATCTCTTACTTTTAAACCAATCGAGAATTTCGCGGCAGGCATATCTCAGTACCAATTAGTACCGGCAATAACGAACGGTCAGCTTGCCGCAATTTTGGTGCCAACGATGGATTCACTTTCCCGTGGTGTACCACATCTGTCAGGGGGGCTATTTCCTGTCCTGTATAGTAACCCTAAAGATTCTTTGTCCAAGAAAGAAGTTGAATTATCTAGACAACCTGCCAAAATCGAGTCTGAAAGAGTGTGGAGACCCTTTTAACAAGTTTTAATGACGCATGCGTGTTTCAATGAATTCTCCAGTGGTTTAATTTACAAATATATCCGAGCCATATTCGTTCAGTTGGGCGCTTTCCAGTGTGTTTGTCCAGCTAAAGCGCTAAAAAAAAATCACATAGTAGAGATTCAAATAAATTCACGATCTTCGTTTAAATATCAATAACTGATGCTTGAATAGTTCAAAATCCATGCATTTTGCTCATTGAAGGCAAGATTAGATGACCTGGATAATGAAAAATATATCAGTCAACTGATTGTCATGCAAGTTTAAGTTTCTGTTTTTCATGTAAGGATTTTTTTCCCACCTTAACTTAAAGATGGAGAAACTATTATCACTGCGGTCTCCAAGGAGAAATCACCCTTCTTATATGTAGACTAATATCGTTTAACCTTTGCTCAGCCATGGAATGCCTCCGAATTATCTTGTAACTCTAAACTTCCCTACAAAATATACTTTGCGCCTACTGTGCACGGCTGGAAAGAAATATAACAACATAGACTCAAATAAATGTCAGAAAAAATCCTAAACACATTGTCAGTTTTTTCTATTTAAAAGATTCTCTCAAGCATGTAAAATTTAACAGTAATAACCAATTGGCGTCCAGTAGATCAACTCAGAGTTACAAGTTGCCACTTGTTCTTGCTGGGAAGCTTGCGTGCACTGATGTGAGTGACCTTTCTGATCTGGGGGAGTTAATGAGCAAGTTTGTTCTGTACTGGAATTACTCCGACCTTTAATATCACTAAACAAAGACCTATTCCGGACCATCAACGTAAGTTGAGCAATGTTGCCTTAAGTCGCGCAAAGTCGTCTTAAGTTGCACAAAGTCATCTAAGTCGCACAAAATCACCTTAAGTCGTGCAAGGTCGCTTTAAGTTGCACAAAGTCGCTTTAAGTCTCACAAGGCTGGCTTAAGCCGTGCAAAGTCGCATTAAGTTACAGTGACTTTGGGTCCCGGAGTAGGTCTTGGTCCAAGAGTAGGCCTGGGTCCCAGAGTAGACCCTTTGCAGAGCCCACATCAGTCGAGCTCAGTGTTGCTGACTAAGATGATAGTTTACCATTGACCATTTGTCGTGCACTCTCATCATATCTCTGAGACCCATTTAGACGTCAAAAATATGGAACAGCTCAGAGAAATAACTTTTCCCTTTCGTAAACTGCCAAACGGTCGATGTCATTTGTAACAGTGATGCCATTTCGCACAATAGTTTATTGCCGTTTTCACGAAGTAGACAAAGTCGTGATCGCGGAAATACAACTAACACTAACCCAAACCATAACCATAACCGAAACCTAAACTCCAAAACCCAAAAAACGTAATAGAAAAACAAGACGAAAAAAGCCAAGTAGAATTATGATAAATGTATTAAACAGCATTGAACGTTGGACCGCTAACTTTCCAGTCATATGCACTAATATTACGCTAACAACCAAATTTCGTTACCATTCACTATTTTTTTACTGCATACATTTCTTGCGGCAAGTGGCATCAACCGTTTACGAAAGAGAAATAAGCTAAGGAGAGAAACGAGCACTGCTTCCAATGGCCAAGGACTCAGTCTCTAATACAGTGTAATAATTTACGCTGTGGAGGCTTCAGTATTAGTAAAACAGAGATCAAAGTCGACGCAAGTCGATCCAAGTCTGTAACTACTAGCTTTCATCAGTTTGCTTCGTTTGGCTACCATTTGCATGAACTTGCGTTGTTTTGCATCAACTTTCAATTGGACTTTGAACGAGCCGAAAAATTTGAACGACAGTCGATGCAAGTACTTCATCATTCGATGTCACAACACAGGCCTGTCGCAAATCAACGCAAGTCCGTGAAAGTTGGTGGCCAACAAGGTTAACACATGTCGATTTGAAAATCAAAAATTTGCACTGACTGGCATCGACTCGCGAATCTTTTGGCTAAGGCATTAACTTGAATTGTCTAAGCTCCTATTTGTATTGATTCTTTGGGACGGACCATTTGATCTCGCGGGGGTGTGGAG
>JANSTQ010138841.1:3142-13169 GCA_026167885.1 Bergia puertoricense
GGCAAAATGTAAATAATTCCATTCTCCTACAACAGACCATGCATTATGATAATATAACAGAAGATAGATAAATAAAATGAGAGATAGTAAAAGTAGTTAACACTAAAAACTTAAACTGGTTGTCTAAGTCAGTTGTATCGAACTGTTTTTAGAAGAAGCCCTGATAACCTACTAAGAGCTAAAACACCCGATAAAATTACATAATATATTTTTTAAAATCTTAAAATTTGAAGATAATTATGCGATTACAGGAATTTTTTAAAGTATAGATACATTAAATGTAGAAAGGGAAAACTTATTACGTGATTATAAATCAAAATGTTGCTATCACAAATTTATGCAGCTTCTGTAGTAAAAGGCGCGTTTCGCAAATTCACTTCCACACCTGGAACTAAAAGGTTTTTGCTCTGGAGGGTCCTACTGGAGCTCATCTTCCCTTAGTAACCTCCATAGTTCTAATGTTTCTCAATACTCACAGACAATAAGTGGCGAGGAAAGTGCTGTTTAAGCGTAATGTAAAACTAATAATAATATCAGTATTTGTAGTAATGTTTACACAATTTAATCGTCTTTGAGGGTGAATGTTTTACAATCAAAAAATTACCGATTGACACTCTTTTTCAGCGATCGGTTGAAGCTCACTGGTGGAACTCTGACTATTTCAAATGCGGTCGTAGAGGACAGCGGTGTATATCAATGCATGGCAGAGAGCAGACTTGGAATGGTAGTCACTGCAACTGTGCTCTATGTGGATAAGCCTCAACTGTGATGGCAGCTTTGAAAAGAGCAGAAACGTTTTGTATGTGATAATACCTTAATAGAGCTTCCTGTCACAGGACCGAAGACTTTGAACTAAGTTGCCAGATAGATTGAAAAAGGTTGGAAACATAAAAAGCAAGCTAGCAAGTTTTGAGAATGCAAGTAACTAGGTAAACTCAAGGGTTTAGGTCTTAAACATTTCGAACAGCGTGCTTCTTTTTATTCTGTTTTTACTGTGAAAAGTATTTTTTTATTTTTGGACAAAGATCATTTCACCTTAAATTGTTATCTTTTTTGCTATAAATATGACATTTTGTGCATTTGCTAGTATTTGATGGCTGAGCAGTTGTCAGTATATCGAACAAACTGCAAGGGATGGAGTTATTAACGTGAATACATTGATACATATTACAAACTTGACACAGGCCGGACTGAATGAACCAGCCCGGACTTAGTTCGTTCAGTTCAAATAACCAACGATTGAAATAAATAAAATGACTGTTTGAATACCTTTTAGTAAGGTGTTTTTTCCAATCTACTTCTCTTGATCATTCGTAGAAGGGAGTACTGCAAACAAAACCTGCAAAGCGTTAATTAAGTCCTATTAAATACAACTTTAGCGTATTTCAGTATGGGACGGGTTATACTTCCGCCGGATTGTTTCACAAACCCACAAAAGTTGAAGCCTATAGAAAGACAACCGCTACATTTCTTACACACAGAAAATCAGTTTTCAAAGGGAAAGATTGTATTTGATCTCGCACTTTCTTCCTTCGCAGCAAAATGTTTCTTTTTCCAAAGCTCGATTTTTGTTAGATCTCGTTCAAAGCTCGATTTAGTAATCGTGTTTTTGTTTACACGACTATTTCAATAATCCTCTTTCTTATTCACAAAAAGTGCAAGTTCGATTTGCAAGCCATTTTTCTGTGGTTTTTAAGATTTTGGCGACGAGAATTATGTCTGGCCTCCACAGCAAACAACTTGCGAACCGACGAGCGCGTCGCCATTAGCGGGTCTGATATGAAAGAAAAGTGAAACAAAAATTTCCATGCTCGCTCCTTTTCTTTTCTCTTTGATCTCTAATTCCTCCAGCGTTCCCTCACTATCATTACCGATCATTCTGTCGCATTTGTCCATTTCCATTCCTCTTTCCCATTTCCTTTGCTCTTTCCCATTTCCATTCCTCTTTCCTCAATTCCGTTTCTCTTTTCTAATTTCCATTGCCCCTTCCCATCTCCGTTGCTTTTTCTTCATTTCCGTTGCCCTTTCCTCATTTCCGTTGCCCTTTCCTCATTTCCGTTGAACTTTCGTCATTTCCGTTGCCCTTTCCTCATTTACGTTGCTCTTTTTTTTCGTTGGCCTTTCCTTGTTGACCATTCGTCATTTCCGTTGCCCTTTCCTCATTTACGTTGCTCTTTTTTTCCGTTGCCCTTTCCTCAGTTCCGTTGACCTTTCGTCATTTCCGTTGCCCTTTCCTCATTTCCGTTGCTCTCTTACATTTCTGTTGCCCTTTCCTCATTCCCGTTGCTCTGTCCCACCTGTATTGCTCTTTCCTCATTTCCGTTCCTGTTTTGCATTTCCGTTTCCCTTTCCTCATTCCCGTTGCTTTTTGCTAATTTCTGTTCCCCTTTCCCATCTTCATTGCCCTTTCCTCAATTCCGTTCCTCTTTTGCATTTCCGTTGCCCTTTCCTCATTTAGCTTACTCTTTCCCATCTCTGTTGTTTTGCGTATATTCCGTTACTCTACACACCTTCAGAGTTGCCTTGCAACGTATAGGATAATGTTATTCTAGATTAAATTGACTGAGGCTGTCAAATCGATGAACTAACACCTGTTCTCTTTGCTTCCACACCTTTAAAAGCAAGTCTCTTTATACATCGTTTAGAGTTTAAAGAGTCATCAGGGCGAGTTCGGTCTCGCTATGGTTATTTTTTGGCGAGACCGATTAAACCCAAATATCACGACGAGACCAAAGAAACCCTCAGCTAGTATTTTTCCGAATCGCGCAAAAAACTGCTCGGTTATGTTGTTTATCCCTATATCAAGATGCAAACGGAAGCAACCAGTCATACTAAAATTAATTTGGTTGTAGCTCTTCGTTGCCCAGTATTTCGTTCTCTGATCCTCCGACGAAATCTTTATCTTCAACTTGTGGAAGCCTCGGAAGGTTCAACCAAGGGGAATTTAAACTTTCATATATAATGATGTCGCTAGCTCCGATAACAGAAAAGTAGGAATATATGTATGAAATAGAAATACTGTCTGTAAAAACTATGCCTGAAAAGCTTGGTTAAGTCGAATAGTTTCTATTTAATTGGTGGTTATCTGAAGTGTCGTGACTAACGACGACATTCGCGTAAGACTTACCGGTTGTAATTGTAGGGGTGTAGTTGATGAACTAAACAGGCTATTTCACCAAGTTGTGCATTTTGAAAAATATTTTGCTTGTTATTAACTTGTTCTAATAACCAAAGGTAAAATACAACTAAGCATACAAGTGAAATGATACTAAATTGTTAAAAATATTTACATTAAATTGAAAAGTTAAAATATCAGGGAATGGATCGGTTTACAATTTGGTAAGTAGAAAAAGTTTCTTGTTAGAGTAATATTTTGTTAGAAGATCTGCAGCAAGTATGCTGCTACGGTACAAGACGGAGATGATGTGAAGTTGTTTCGAGGGTTTCTTTATTATCATATCGATATGGTCGGGCCATTTGAGATCGTCGTGAATTATGACACCAAAGACTCTTTCAATTTGTATTTCCTAAACTGTTTTGCCATTTGCTTTGCTAACGCATTAAACTGCTAAATTTCGTTCTCTTTGAAGGTTGATTTGTAGATATTTCTAAAAGCCTTAGATTTTTTTCAGGTAGTTGTCTATTGCCTTCGTTCGTTGTTGACTAGAGCTAAATCTACGGAGCCCCGTAAGGGCCATGCAAGTTGTCGAGATGTCGAGATGTCGAGATGGCGAAATGTCGAGATGTTGAAATGTCAAGATGTCGAAATGTCGAGATGTCGAGTTGTCTGGGGGAGAACTGTATTCTGCGGGCTCATAGTATCATGCACTTGCAATGGTGTTGTTTTGTCAGCTGGTCACGATCCATGTTTGCCTGTTCTTCTAGAACAGGTATGTACTTCTGGAGTACCGCTCGTACCGCAAGAGAAACGCCAGTTTAAAATGGACAACATTCCCACAAACTTTGACTTCATTTGCAAACTCATGGTTATTTGATTTTGGTCATGACAACTTTTTCATGAGCCAGTATTAAAATTGTCAGCGTTCGGAGCCAAACAACTCGTTAACTCGACATCTCGACCTCGACATACTGCTGATGGTTGCAACTGAATATTCTGGTATAGTCTGGTAATGACTGAGGAAAGAAGAGTGCTGGGAAAATCGATAACTTTTAAGAAGTTTGAAGTTTAACCCACAAGGATATAATGAGGGAAAGGGAGAAAACATACATTTTTATGCCTGGGATTACAAACTATTACCTTCGGTATTTAGTTAGATATCTGCACAGTACCGTAAGCTCAATACCCTCGATTTTAAAGTCATTCAAAAAGGGCGGGGATGCTTTGGGAATTTTCAGCTGAACCCCTAAAAGGCCGTTACAGATTTCGTTGTAGCTGAAGCTGAGCCTTGCTGCTAAAAGGTACCATTCAGAAATACAGATATATGGAGAAGTGGAGAAATTCCAAGACCTAAAAAGAGAAATTGCTAGTGAGGAATAAACCAGGAAGAATGAAGAGACTCCAATAGTTGTAGGCGCATTAGGAAACATGACAAAGAATCCGGACAAGTGGTTGAAAAAATTAGGGATCAGTATTCTTTTTCTGTAAGAAAAAACATTAATTTAAGAAGAGCTAGTAGTACTGGGAGAGGGGACCTAAAGAACCTTTGCTCATTGGTTTGCTTTGATCTACTCTCTTAGGGAAATTAGACGGTAGAAAATCTGCCACTGCATGAAGCAATTAGATATGATAATAGAAATGATAATAATAATAATAATAGTAATAACAACAACAGTGAAATTATTTATTTAAACACGATAAAGTTTACAGCATAGCTGATGTGTCGGTGTTTGTGTGTATTTATCTATCCACCCATCTATCTATCTACCTATCTATCTGGAAAGTATAATTTTAAATAAAAGAGCAAAATTCCTACGCAATGCTTTAGATGTAGTCAAACTCAACCTACAGTTTGTTATTAAAGTCCAGATAAAAGCAGAGATATTTAACAGCCGTAATATACTTCCTAAACTCGAGCTGCTAAAACTTGCCGTAATACTTCCTGCCAATATTATCAAGTCATGCGTTCATGGCGTTTAATAATTCCATGCATATTAAAAACATCAAAACAACGCAGATTTAAGGTCGCAAACACAAAAATCGGCTTTAAGTTAAATGTCATTTTTCACCTAAAGCATCTGGGCAAACCTTTTTATTTCTCATCTAGTCTAAAGAGATATATTTTCACTCGGCCAAAACTGTGCGTAAAAATTAGGTCACGATCGGTAATGCCGTGAACATTCTGACGCGCGTTAAATGCCGTACATCACAACCCAATTTTTGAGTTTCTAGTCAAAACAGTATCCACTGAGAACTGCCCGCCAACTTAATCTACTGCATAAAATGGTGAAAATATTGTTAGTCAGTTCAAACACTTTAAGACCCGAGTAAAGAATTAAAATTAAAAATTCGACTTTTCAATAAGAATAAAAACTCGGGCTGTATGAAGTGCTTTACAACTAAACCTTTGGCTTTCCCCGAATTACTTGCTTCTTAAAAACTTGTTTGTTCGCCTTATATGTTTTCAACCTTGTTTCAAGCTACCTGCCAATTTAGTTCAAAGTCTTCCGACTTGAAGGACAGGAAGCTCTATTACGCTACTATCACACACAAAACATTTCTGTTCTTTTCAAAGTTTGCATCATGGCTGAGGTTTCTCCACATACAGTGCAGTCGCAGTGACTGCCATTCCAAGTCCGCTTTCCACCATGCATTGATATACACCGCTGTCCTGTACGACTGCATTAGAAATATTCAGATTTCCACCACTGACCGTCAAACGATTGCTGTAAAACAAAGTGTCGGTTGGTAAACTTCTAATTGTTAAATCTCTCACTTCAAAATTGATTAAATTGTGCAAAAGTTACTATGAACATTGCATTATCATTAGCATTTTTTATTACGCTTAAATAACAAATTCTTCTCCATTTATTGTCTATTTCCAAAGATTTAAGAAAGCACTTCCTCATTTGTGCAACTACTAATGAGCTCGTTTTCATTTTATGACTATTGTTAACTTTTACTGTCTTTCATTTATTTACCTATCTTCAGTAATATTCATTTCATTTATTAACAAAATTAACATGAAACTCATTTAAGCTCAGATAGCTAAGCTGTTTTTCATAACAAATTTAGACCTAGGGGGAGTGGTAGGGGGTGTCAACTGAACCCCCATAATATGCCAGTAATGTAAAATTCTCACAGAATTAGAATCTTAAAACATAATAATGATTTAATTCCAGAAGCTCTTTTAAGAAAAAAGCTCTTTTAAAAAAGGATTCATTTTTAGTGCCTTACAAATTTTCGAAATTGCTCACGTGTCCCACTTAAACCGAATGAAAACTCGCAGAAATATTACATTTTAAGCAATAATAGTCTTCTAAATGCATGCTATCGTAATGAAATTGAAAATCTTGAAATTACACAGTTGGATCTCCATAGAAATACAAAAAAAAGTGAACTTTCCTTACTAAAAAATCAGCTTGAACCAGTGGTAACATCATGCGATCAACATTAAAATATTTGTCATTAATAATTCAACTACAGGTACTGGAAGTTTCTTTTTAATATCTTTAAAGGTGAAAGTTTCAGATTGGAAAAACCGTGAGGGAATAGGGGATTTGATCTGCTCTTCCCACCACCCATTGTAATGATCCTAACATCAGATATTAGGCGTAACGAGGGGGTGATTCTTTGGCCTAATTCATTTGGTTCTGGTGCCTTCATTGTAGGTCAAGTAATTTCAAGCTCATACCTTTCTTGGACACGTACACCATTTCGGTACCACGTTGGTACCAAGGGGCGCAGGCCGCCACTGTCCACACTGCACGGCAAGCTCACATTCCCGCCAACATTGATTGTCTCTTCAATCTTTGGTTTGATCACGAGCTTTGGTGGAGCTGTTAGCACAAGAAACACAACAGGCACTTTTTAAAATTGCGAAGGCAATTCACTTAATCTCAAGTTTTAAAATTTTCAAGTGGATTAGCGCACAGATGTTTTATTTTAATGTTATGTGATGTTTAAAATGATATAAATGTTATTTTAACACTGATATACTGTTGAGCCAATAAGTCGGAATGACAACTCCACTCGCGCGGCTTAAAATGGCTCTTTCATGGCTAAATCAATGGATTTTCTCTTTTTCAGAAGTTATATTTTTTCGTTTTTTTATCAAAATAATTTCAAAAGAAAATATCTTAATTCACTAAAAAGACAGTAACCGATCACTTCTGCCGAGGCTTTATGCATTTTAAAACAATTTATTACATCGTGTTCCGGCCCGGAACACAGGAATTGACAACTACAATCCAACTTAAAACCGACCATCCGTAGCATACCTTAGACTGGTATCTGAACGATGCCTGTTTAGAGATATTTTAGCTTGAAAGAAGTTTTTTGTCAGTAAATCCCTGAGCATGTGCAAAGCCGTGAAAGGGCCCTTTTAAGCATTAGTTGGAAAAGTATTCTTTTGGAGTATTTCCTAGACTCCCGTCGAGCTGTGGACTAGCTTCTATAGACATTGCGGACCCGAAATCTTAGCTACATCCCTGTAAAATGTAGTCTCTGTTTGGTTAGAATTAACATTCTTTCGAGCAACGGAGGCCTGGTTACTTACGGAACACCAGGAGTGAAGTAGCTTGTGACGTCACTGAGCCAGCGGAGTTCGTGGCAGTACATTTATAACTGCCCTCGTGTTTGCTCTTCTCTACTTTCTTAATTACCAAATGAGCAGGAAGCGAGGATGTCGAGAACGAGTTGGTACCATCAACAATCTTCTTAGAGTTGAACTCCCATTCGATGGTTACGTCGGGCCTGAAATGCATGCCACGATTTTGGTTTGGTTTGGTTTAGTTTGATTCCATTTCTCCCCTTTTTTGACCCAATAAACATAAAGGCTCGAAAAAACAAAAGACTCGTAAAAATAAACAACCGTATTACGCAATTTTCCGCTGAATAGCGACAAAAGAGGCGATTTATGATAGAGTATCTTAAGCTCGTTACAACTACAGAAACCTCGGTTCTGACATAGAACAACTGCCAAGACAGCAGCTGACAACCACTGGACTGGTCAAACCGGTCAAACAGGCTCGTAAACAGTGTGGTAATGTCTCATATTAGCACTCGTCTTGGTGCTTTTTTGCATTCTAAAACGCCATGTCGTATAGCAAATGTCATTTCTATATGTAATGCCGCCTAATTATCACTTCTAAAAAATTGGATGCTATTTTAAGAAAAATTTTTTAGATCTTCTATCAAAGATTTTCGCGCCATTTTAACCTTTTTGAAATTATAAGGTGGCACGAAAACCTGTTGTCAAAATTTTTGAAAATTTGTTTAGTGTGCAAACAACTTTGATGCTATGAAGAAGGAGGTTTACCGACTGAAATTGTGTGTGAAGTGCTACTGAATGCTCAAAATTTAGGTGTATGTAAGTCCCTGTCAAGTTGTCATGGAAACACAATTTCCGGTGCGTGTGGAAGGGTTGATAAACCAAGAAGGTGTTATAGCACCAGCTAACAAAAACTGATACAAATCCATCATGATACTGATGAGAAAGTATTTCGTAAATATCAAAAACAGGAGCAAGTCACTTTAATTAATCTTGCAAATTTTCAAATTCAGTCGCTCCAATATGTTTCTTTTGTTGCTCTCACGGTACGGCAAGGCTGGCGGAGCAGGGGGGGGGGGCGCAAGTTCCCTTCCCCTCCCCCCAATTCTCGGGCCAAAAAAATTTTTTTTTTCTGCAACACACTCTTGCTACTTTTCCCCGGGGGAACATGTCGCTGGATCCCCCGCAGGAAAAAGAACTTGCACGCGATTTTTTTTCTCCGCCCCCCAATGTCTCTGAGCTTCCGCCGGCCCTGCATTTAGATGAGTAACCGAATAGTTTTAGTATTAACCAAGGCTCTAATGACATTCGTAAAAGGAGCTCGAGCTCAAGTTCCTGACGTTCGTAAAATGTGTTCAAAGTTTTGATTCTCATAAATTGTGTTTAAAGTTCTAACAACATTCTTTAAAGGTGTTCAAGTTTCTAATGATACTCGTAAATTGTAATAAAGGCTCTAACGACATTCATAAAAGGTGTTCAAAGTTCTGATACTTGTAAATTGTGTTAAAGTTTCTTATGGCATTCGTCAAAGCTGTTCAAGGCTGTAATGACACCGTGAGAGGTTCAAGGTTCTAATGACACTGGAGTCAGTGGCTACGTTATGCACTGTAACTGGCATAATCTAACTGGGCAGGAGAAACTGTTTGAGTCGTTCACTGATTTGTGGGGAACTAAAGTACCAAGTTTGAAAATTGATTCTTCAGCTTTTCCTTCATGCAGAAGACGTTAATTATTCGAACTTAAGATGATCAAGGTTGTAACACAATCTGTAATAGGTGTTAATTGTTCTACTGACACCTTAGTAAAATCGTGTACAAGGATAAAATTACATTCGTAAAATGTGTTCGAATGGCATTCGCAAAGTTCTAATAACATTTTAAAAGGTGTCAGGGCTCCAATGATACTCGTAAAAGGCGTTCAAGATTCTCACGACATTCACAAAAAGTTTTCAAGGTTATAATGCCATTCGCGAAACTAGTCCAAGGCTATGTTACGGAATGGAGTTGGCAGTAGATGTATCTATAACTGGTCAAGAAAAACTGTTTGAGCCATTCACTGATTTGGTGGGCAGCTAAAATGGTTCTTACGCTTCTTGATATAGGTGTCGTTAATTGAAGGTTCTACCAGTAAAAGGTGTCGATGTTTTACTGACACCTCGTGTTCAATAACACCGTAAAAATATTTCAACGTTGTAATGACGCTCGTAAAACGTTTTAAAGTTTTAGCGATACTCGTTCATAGTTCTAATAACATCCTTAAAAGGTGTTCATAGTTCTAATAACATCCTTAAAAGGTGTTCATAGTTCTAATGACATCCTTAAAAGGTGTTCATAGTTCTAATAACATCCTTAAAAGGT
>JANSTQ010138852.1:0-13169 GCA_026167885.1 Bergia puertoricense
TTTTATGTGTAACCATATGGAAAATCTATGGGGGGGGGGGGGGTCAAATAATTTTTCTCTTTCTCCGAGTAGGTTAATTTCTTTTCCAAGGCTATTGACTCAGAAGGAGTTACTTGGGATATTTGTACAGCACTTTAACTTAACACATTTAAATATCTCTACAAATTAATAATAGTTTACAATTTTCTTTAACAAGATCTTCTTTCTGTGTGTGACAGTTTCATGGCTACATTGTGATGGCTTTGTCATCCATTTTGAGTACTGAAATACTTTGTTTGAAATGTTATTGAGTTTGATGAACTTTGTTTAATCCAGTTTTATACTGATCAATATTTACACTGACTCTGAATTCGCTTTCTTCATCTGTCTGTTACTGTAAATATTTATAACATTAAAGAAAATCAAAGGTATTAATCATGACCATAACAAATGAAATATACAAAATCAATGACAGGTTTCCAAACAAACAAGACGCAATTTATCCCTGATTTCAGATTTCAAAATGAGAGAACTGAGTGATTTTAATCACTGTTTAGCAGCAATAACAAAGTTTAAAACACTATAAACTTAATTGAATTTGTAACATTTTTGTATAAAAATAATTATTCATTTTTTTCTTATATCATGAAACTTTTTTATTTGTATTTTTGCAAAATTGGACCAGCGAGTCCATAATCCAAAAACGAAATTGGTGTCACATCCAACACTTATTGTGGTTGTTTGGCTCACTTTTTTGTAGGTAGACCTCAACTTCTGAAGGATAGTCAACTACATAGTGAACCCTTGCTTGCCCCGGGTACAATTGACTGTAACAAAAAAAATGGCGACTGGTACATTTACCCATAACTCTTGGCGCGCGAAAAACCTTAAAACGCTTATAAAGACGTACAGAAAGAATCTACAAGCTTCAAACCTGGCACACACAATGTTATTAGTGCATGGATAAGTTTCTTAAAGCAATGGTCTTCCATGTTCACTTATTTGTTGTGTTAGGTTGGCAAGGCATTGTGGTCAAATGTACAGCCGCCATCTTTTTCGGTATGGTGGATTACAAACTTTCCATTAAATGAACAAGTTAAAATTATTACCATGACAACAACAACTCACCTCTTAAAAAATTTTCAGCAAACAAAGTGGAAAATATTTCCTAACTCAGATCATTTTCTTTTTTGTCAGAAATTGCAATATTTATTATAAAATGATTTTGCGTTGCCCAGTGCTGTTATCTCTCCTATGATTACAGACCAAATTTGATTCCACTTCCCTATTCCATTAATCATAATAAATTAACAAGAATAGAAATAATAATTAACAACATTAACAATAATTTTCTTACAATCTTTCAGATTTCTGTGATCCAACAGAATCATCCATGTCAAAATCTTCATCATTGTCATCATCAGCATCGAGGTACGATGTTGGAGTGGGCCCACTATAATTCCCTCGACCACCGCCTCCTCTGCCGCGACCTCTGAACCGGGACCCTCGACCTCTGCCTCTCCAACGACCTCCTCCTCCTCCTCTCCTGCCTTGATATCCACCACGATCACTATCTGCGCCTGTGAAAAGTGTGGACGTTTCATGTATACAGCATTGATTGATCGAGCTGAATTTTTAATGCATTGACGCCATCAGCTTAACCAATTCAAAAAATACAGCGCTCGGGCAAAGTTAATCGCTTCCTTAATCGCTGAAATTTCAAACTATAAGATACATCTTCACCGTTGCGCAATTCGACAAACATCCTTTCCATAATCAGGGATTTTTCATCATCATGACTCGACTTGCAGTCAAACAATGTGAATGTAATTAAAAACCTTACCTGCAAAACTGCGCCCACCATTTCTTGAAGTGGTGACAGAGAACGTTGCATCTTTTACCGCTTTGTTAAAAATTCCCCTTGACATCGTAAAATCTACCAGATCGCTAATTTTACTTAAAGAAAATTATCAATTTATGTCACTACATTGAACTCATCCACCAACTGAAAAAACACATGCGATGACACTGCCGAGTGACCTGGTCTAGAACGAAAAGCTTTCAGTGCATTGTGGGATACTGTAATACAAGATGGCGGACGGGACGGGCGGTTCAGTTGTGGAAGAGCTTCTTTTAAATAAATCACACGAAAATGTTAGTGATGGAGACAGCAGTCTTGAAGAAATTTTGGCGGACGCAGATACGGATGAGCTTGCTGAATCATTCGAATGTCTTGTTGCTATTTCTGATTACGGTAGCAAAAGTGGCGATCAGTTGAGCTTCAAAGAAGGCAACAAGCTGACGGTTCTCAGCAAAGAATCGAAAGATTGGTGGTGGTGTGAGCTGGCAGGATCTTGTGGCTATGCGCCAGTAAACCATCTGATGAATGAGTATGAATACAAGCGACATAATGAATGGCAGGATGACGAGTATTTCAGCAGTTACTCAGACTTGACTGTTCACATGGAAATGTTGTCCGACAAGGCACGCACGGATGCCTACAGAAGAGCCATCCAACAAAATTCAGAGTTTTTGCACGATAAAGTTGTACTAGATGTTGGCTGTGGTAGCGGTATCTTAAGTTTATTTTGCGCTCGCGAAGGGAAGGCAAGAAAAGTTTATGCGGTGGAAGCAAGCGAAATGGCGGACTTTGTCGTTGATATCGTCCAACACAACAAGTTTGAGGACAAAATTACAGTCATTAAAGGGAAAGTTGAGGATGTTGAACTGCCAGAGGAAGTGGACATGATTCTATCTGAGTGGATGGGAACGTTTTTGATTTTTGAATTCATGCTCGACTCGGTATTGGTTGCTAGGGATCGATGGCTCAAGCCTGGGGGGATGATTTGGCCATCATATGCCATACTGTATCTTGTGCCTTGCACAGCTAAGGAGGTTTATGAGGGAAAAGTAAGCTTTTGGAAAGATCAATATGGGTTTGATTTCTCACCCTTGATCAAAAAAGCTAAAGAAGACTTCTTCAGAAAACCATTTTACAACTATGAGCTTAATATTGAAAGTTGTCTTTCCAGCGCCAAGCAGATACTCAACCTAGACATGAAAACATTGATGGAGTCAAGTTTAGAAACTTCGCATAATGTATTTGAGTTTGAAATAACAAAGGATGCTGTGCTGCATGGTTTTGGTTCTTGGTTTGATGTTGTGTTTGGAAATATCCCCAGGGATATGGCTGACAACAGTGACCCTGTTATGCTGTCAACAAGTCCCAATGCAGAATTAACACATTGGAAGCAAGATCTTTTTATGCTTGATGACCCAGTGGATGTTTTCAGGGGGGATGTTCTTCAAGGTTCAGTATTGATTGAGAGGAACCCAGACTACAGAAGACACTTAAAAGTAACTATGTGTTTTTCAATTTTATCATCTAACAGAGATATTGAACAAGCTGACAATATCAAGAAAACATTTGTTATCTGGAGATGAATAAATAATTGTTCTCCACAGCTCGCATTACCACTGTTTTCATTAATGCATGACTCTTGCAGTTTTTACCACTCTTTAGACTGTTATGACTGCCATCAATCAACAAAACATTAAAAGATGGTGTGTCTAAGACAAATGGAACTAACTTTAAATCATGCACATGTACATATTAAGTTTAGATCAGCACCTTGTCAACCACTAGAATGCACACAAAGGTGTGTCTCAGTTTGAAAGTCTTGATTGATAACAGCCTGGCCAAAATATACTTCAGGGCATGATTATTTGAAAGTGGATTAAATTAACCCAGGGTTAGGTAAGTTTTAAACTTTTTTTTTATCTAGGAATAGATAAAACCTAGTCAGGTTTTTCTAAAATATTATTGAAAAACTCCATAGAAACCCATTATTTTATGTAATCCCAACAGCCCAAATCAGGGAGTTAACTCATTTTCGAAAAGACTGGGCCCAGAGTGGCAAAAAGATCTTCAAAGGGTTGTGTAGTGATGACAACAATGGTAAGAGTGATATAATTTAAAGATTGTCTCTTAATTTATTTAGATGGTACAAAGCTAATTATTTGATGGGGAATTAGGACAAGTACCAGACCATGACATTTGGAAATAAAAATGAACCAATGGGCAATATTAAAATCAATGATTATGAAGTTAAATCCACTAAATGCTTAAAACTCTTAGGAGTGTTATTAAACCAATAATAATTATCACTTTGATGAACACATCATTCAGTAGTATGTGTAAGAAGAGTAGCCAGGTGTAGGGGTTTTAATGAGCCTTAGGAATTTGATACCTACAGATACCAAGCTTCAGCTGTTTAAGGCTGCTTTCATCCCTTTTGATACCTACAGATACCAAGCTTCAGCTGTTTAAGGCTGCTTTCCTCCCTTTTCTAACTCATCGCCATTTTGTTGGTCAAGTAATGCTGGGAGGTTAGAACACATCCAAGAAAGAGCACTTGGGGCTGTATACTGTGATACAATGTAAGTTATTCAGCTATAGTATCTTACTAGACATGGACAGGTTATGTTCCTTGCAGAATAGAAGACTAAGCCGTTCTTATATACAAAGTCAAGAATAATATATGTCCTAGTTTTATAAGGACCCTTTTTCAATGCTAAAACACAATTTGTATGTTATGTTATGATTATGTTAAACCTAGATTCAACAATATCATTTTTGGCAGACATTCACTTGGGTACAGAGGACCCAAAATATGGAGTTTCTTTACCTAGAAACATTCTAGGGAATTATCTACTCTGGCTTCTTTTAAGTGCAATGATAGTAAATGCACCAACTGCATTTTATGTGGTTCTTAAACAGTCCCAATATTATATCATATTATTTGTACACATCGTTTACAGTTCATATTTTTTTAAATTTTCATATTATTGTTACCGGTAGGCTATTTTACATAGGATTCATATATATTTTAGATTATTGGATTTAGTTATTTATTATTTTAGTGGTTGTATTAAACTACTATATTATGGTTATTATTATTATTATTTGAACACCAGTAGTTGTGTATTGTCTTTGACTCAGTCTGTCCTAGTGTCCTGGCTGTCTTAGATGGTAAGGTTTTACTGTGGTAGAACCTGCTCTGGACCTAGTCATTCAGATGGTTTAACATGGCCATATCAAAGATTATAGGTTTCTCACACATAATTTAGTGGAAATTTGGGTCTAGATAAATCGTGATAACTGCTATATGCCAGTTGCTCATGGCCAAAATAGTTTGGAAATTGGGGTTTCTTACATTGAGAAAGAACCAAGGTTTTTATCTATAAACTTGACTTTGAAGTTGGAACATATTTTGTAAAAAAGTACCATAATTTTGTGTGTATAAGTTGATAGCATGTATAAGTCAACTCCTCATTTTGAAGCCAAAAACGGGCAATTTTTCAAATTTGTGTGTATAAGTCGACCCCCCATTTTTGACATGATCCAGCTAAAGAATTAAAGCAAACATGGCAGTAAACAACAAAGAAATATGACAGACACAAATGATACAGGAAGTTGCAGTGGTCATTTCTTTTGCATTATTTGATGGCTCCTAAAGGAGCCATTTTTTTCAAGCTTCAAAATGGTATTCCTAGATGATGAAGCCTTCAAAATCTTCATCATTGTTCTCACCAAACAGATCTTCAAATTGTTCTGATGTCAAAGTATCATCATATGGATCAGGCTTGTTATCTTCTTCTTGTTGTATGTAAACTTACACAATCATTACTGGTATATTTGCATGTTTTTATGTTGTTTTGGAAGCTATACTACAAAGTTAACTTTTTTCTTTCATGTATAAGTTGGGGTTGATTTTGGGGAATAAATTTTTGGTGCTAAAGGGTTGACTTATACATGCAAAATTACAGTACTCAATCATATGCAAAGGCAGCAAAGCAGTATACAAAAGTTTAAGACATGAGTTTTGCTATTTAGTTTTCAAAGGTTAGCAAGCAAAACTCTTGTTTTAAACTTTTGTAATTAAATTCGTCTTCTTGCATGAGTGTTACCACAAAAAGTCATGCAAGGGCAATTTTTTAAGGTCACAAGCACTATACAAGGTGAAACACAAGTAAGAGTAATATCTATCTATCTTACAAATTCTATTTTCCCTTATGCTTTGAAAGCTCTTAGGAGAAAAACTGAACTTTAAACTAATTATTTAAACACTTTAACCTTTAAAGGAAAACCAGTTTGCTCTATAAACATAATGAATTACTCACACTACAGATATTGAGGGCATCAAAGACACAAGACGACAATTTTGACGGTGGGTTGATTACTTTTTTGTTTTTATATCTCGATACATACATGTACATATGATTTGCTGGGATTATTCAACAATTTGGTGATTACTCAAACTGGTACTTATTTTTGAATTCCACATTTCCCACTGCTCATGGGCAGTTATTATATGAATGTTACCAAGTTCAACAGATCTGCTTTGTTGCTGTAACATTTGGAGCAACATAGCCAACACTAACCAAGTCATGTAACCAAGCTTCCATCAGATGAGCATCACGAACATCTAATAACTTCTTTCTCGCAAGCTCTATACTCAAATCAAGAACTTGATCAAACAAGTTGGTCTTTGTAGACTGCCAGTTTTTCAAAAAGTTGATGAGCTCTACAGAGTCATAGTAAAGTGGCTTTTCTTCCCTGAGTTGCTGACTCAGATTTCTAGACGTCCTTCGTTTAAAAGAGTTTGGTGGGAGGAATGCCAAAGTTCCACCAAATTGCCATAAAAGCCTTTGAGTGATATATCCCCGCCATATATCAACCACACTACCTGATTTGCTTACTGGTAGCAACATGCCCCAGATAGCATTGTAATGAAACAAAGTACTCTGTGAATTTGAGGGTGCAAATGTCCCATTTGGCAGTATCACATGTGCAGAACTAGCATCAAACTTAATATCTGAATTGTTTTCTTTCCTGGTAAGTTGGAAAATTGCATCAAAATCCACAAAACCATTTATCAGTGCTTGTTGCACATGAGGTAACATATGTCTACACTGGACAAGATTGCTCGGTGGGTCTTCATGAACTGACTCAAGAGGAAGACCACGAATCCACAGAGATTTCTGTCCAAAGTGTGCACAAGGATTAACCATTAAAGCTGTAGTGTCATACATCATAAATGATTCACTAGGCTCCAGATGAAAACTTAAGTTGGCATGATGAGTTTGGAGAATAACAGCATCATCTGTATCGTATATAAATTTGGCACCATGCTGAATAGCAAAAAGATACCCAATATTTTTTCTGCTGTAATGGTCATCAGGTAGAAGCTTTGTTGTTTCAAATCCCAGAGACTTTTGCCTTTCAATGTCAAGAAAAATGCAGTTGTCATGGCTGAAAAAACAACAACAAGGATTAGCATGCCACTGTTAACCATAAAATATATCTCTAATTTTTATACAGACTACAAAAAAATTACCTGAGTATAAGCACCTTCTGGGGTGACTATCTAGCTGCTACACATGATAACTAGAATTATTAAAAATTGATATAAAATTACTGATTTTTAAAGAGCAAAGAAATTGATATCAAATGTTTCTTTGTCACAAACAGGTTCATGATGCAAGAAAGCCTCAATGGCAATATAATTTACCATTTGTGTTTGAAAATAATTTTGACTTTATTACTTTCCTGAAAGGAGAACAACTGAAATATAAAAGGCACACTACAGATGCTAATTGAACCACTTTGTATACCGTAATAATAATACACTAACAATAATAATGGGAAATTTATTATTGTTTTTGCTAAAATGTAGTATACATCAGGGATGGAATTTAACTTTGTTCAGCACTGGCCAGCAAGGCTAGTAGCAAAAGGAATCCACTGACCTGACAAAAATATCACTGGCCTGTAATAAACTGTTTTTTTTATTAATCTGTATTGGCTCTTAGATTTGTATTTTAAATACATGTGTCAAAGGCTCAACTAGTCTTTTAAAAGGTGAAGCTCTCCTTGTCCTATAATGAATGACTCTCTAAATAATGAATCTGCAATACATATCCATTGATTGCATTGTACCATACATCCTTCATCACACAAAACTGACAAGAATCATAAGGCACACAAATGTCTTAAAAAGATTAAAAAAGTTGACATTGTGAAAAATAAACTTGACAAATTATGGTACATTAAAGGTACATGTACATTTTGATGATAGCTGTTTACAATATGAATTCACTGGTATCCTGCACAAAATAATATTAATATGTTTTTTTCTGCAAAAGATATAAGCCAGATGTTTTGGTACTGACAGTACTTTGAGAAATCTACCAGCCAGAGGTAAATTTGGCAGCTACTCACTGTCGGGCCAGCCTCAGTTTCCCTTGATACATTTGTAGCATAATAGTAGTAGGCATTTGAGTCAATATATGACTTACCTCCAGTCACGGGGGGTATTTGTATTACCAACAACTACAACTTTCCATCCTTTGACTAGAGCTAAGGCCTTTACTGCCTCTGTTGGCCCTGTTGATGTGGTAACGACAATCCACTTGTCATGTTGGCTGTTGAGTGGAGGTAGGTCTCGTCGCTTTACTTGTTGCCAAGCAACATAGGAGTTATGCGGACTAAGGTAGTCCAAGTGTCCCCAGTCAAGATGTAGCTTTCTGTGTATGTGAAAGTGTCTGTCTTTGTTCACGGTATATTCAAATGGCTCGATATTCACAAAAATAAGATGATAGTTGTATAGTTCATACAAGCACAGGCAGACACTGACTTGTAAAAGAGCCAGAATCATCATACATGGCTTGTTGAATTCACTCTTGATAAGTGTGAATATTTTAGAAATCATTTTAACTTGATTATAGCAGATCATAAATTAAATTAATCATGTGTTGTCATTGATGTAGAGCACCAGCAGCCATTAAATTTAACCTGCAAAGACAAAAATCATACATATTTATCAGGTAAATTAATTAATAAATGAAACTATATATTAACATAATGAAATTATTTAAATTATATAATCATAATAATTACATATTATCACTAATTCAGTGGTCTGCCGTCTGTTGCCAGAATTCATGATGAATTGACGAATTTAATTTATTTTGCTTAAATGTTTGCCACCAATTTAACAATTTTCCAATACAATCTCTATAACAAATGTAATAAAAAATTAATAGTTTAACTTAATATATCTTAATATACAAACAAATCAAAATTTAAAAGAAATATCAGTTATAAAGTAACCCTTTTTTTCAATCATGTCTAAGTACTGAACGCCTGAACAGCATTACTCTGTAACAAAGTTTGGTTAGAAAGTGTAACAACATGTAATGAAAGTTTGTCTGACTGGAATAAAAAAGAATCTTGGTTGTTAGTCTTTTTTGTTGTTAAGAAAATTATTTTGGATAAAGAATGCTTTAAAATGAGATCATTTGCCACTTTCCTAGTGAAAGTTGTGCTATTTAAGCATTCTCAAGCAAAAACTTTAACCAAAATTATCAAAACCTCATAAAATCCACACAAAACCCAGATCTATGAAAATTACAAAATAATACCTTTCCCAACAAATTCAAATACCTTGCACAACATTTTAAACTTAAAGGTTTCCACGACAAATATGGAAATTCCATATTTGTTGTAAGCATCAAACAGTGCTAGTTATAAAATTGCCAGTACAAGATTTTTTTATTCTGCATCTAGCATTGTAAGTGTAATGATTGGACATATATGCCTTAACAAAAAAACATGCTCCATGTGGCAAAAACCAGAGATTTTGACTTGACTGCAGATTGGACAAAACTTGCAGCAAATCACAAAATTCATACTGTGAGTGTGAGACAAATTTACTTTTGGGGGTTGAGGTTGTGTGTTTTCAGGTCTGAACTCACTGACTTGTGTATTTGTTGTATATTAAATCAAAGGTTTAAAGGGACTCTTTCATGGTCAGGTCAATCAATTTTCTCTTTTTCAGAAATTAAAGTTTTGCATTCTTTATTCAAATAATTTCAAAAGAAAAAACTCGATTCACCAGTAAGAAAGTAATTAATCACTTCTACCAAAGTTTTATGCATTTTAGAGCATTTATTAGATTGTGTTCCGGCCCAGAACACAAGATTTAACAACTATAATCTGATTTAATCGCCACCTAAAACAGACCATCCTGAGCAATTACCTCTTGAACAGTGACTGTTATGAGATATTTTAGCTTGAAACAGCTTTTTTGTCAATAAATTCCTGAGAATGCACAAAGTCATATGCATGAAAGAGCCCTTTTAAACAAATTTTAAGAATTTGCTGTAACTCAAGGATTTTCAAGGATCTCCACTGATTTTCAAGGACTTTGCAGGCTTAGAAGTTTTTTAAAAATTCAAGTCTTTCAAAGATTTTCAAAGACCGTGGGAACCCTGATTCACTCACTGTCCACTGATTCAATGACTACCTGAATACCCAAGGTATAAAGTAGAATCTGCTTCCGTGATATCATAGTGGATGAAGCCAAAGTACAAGTTTTGAGGAAATTAGAGGAGTTTCAGTTAACTTTGACTTTCTCCACACGTGTCAGATTCCAGTGAATGATCTGCAGTTGCTTTGGTAATACCTATTATAATTAATTCACTAACTAATACCTGTAAAACCTTATCCCTTCAATTGAATAAAGCTGTTCTTGTTACCGAGTCAGGTTAAACGCACTTTTTTTGCACAATAGCAAACAGAAACACAACAAAGTTTATCTTAACTTTAGGTTTTAGATATAACTGATCAACATCTTGCAGTTAATTAACTAAACTAACAACATATGGAACAAGGCAAATAAACTGTACAGAATACTCACCTTCTACAGGAGCTGCGTGTATAATATGCCATTAGCTTATCTTCAAAAAATGTTGTTATGTTGGTGTTAAGTTTTTCTGCTTTTTCCAATAGTTGAAGGACAAATGAAAGGATCGAAATTTCAACATTGTTTTATCAATTTCTCACAAACCGGCCCTCTGTGACAAATCGGAAAAGTTCGCTCGATGATGCACCGGTCAGCGGCTAGGCAGATTTTATCAGTTTATGCATGGAAACGAGTCAACCGGAAGTGAGACATGTGAAGGTCAATGTCCATATCGCATCGAACAAAATGGCTGGTGGCTTGCAAGCGCTAATTTCGTTTTGCGCGTTGTTGTTAATCTTACTAACATCTTGGCTAGTTGCTGTATTGCTCGATTATTATGGGGGTCATGGAAGAACTCCCAAACCGCACCAATACACAAATTCACCGCCGTTTCCTGGCGACAAAATGGACAAAATTTTTTGGTTTGTTCAGGTAAGTTTCGATATTTGCAAAGTCATGTGACAATCACAATGCTGGCGTCCCACGTAAACATTTATATGTAGATTTGCTTACTAAGTTTATCTTTCTATTCAATTTATAATAACTCTAAGAACTAGAACCATAGAAATGAACGTCATTCTACTAACAACCAAAGCATCGCTTTCTAAATGTTTTATGCAATTTGATATAAATACAGACCGTCACAGTCTGATATTTTTTCTTCTAACTACCGGCGGTACATTGCTACATTGTTGACACCGTCAACTGGGACTTCCCGTCAAAAATCCTTTTCTTAATGTCGCTGCTCATTTTTTAAAATTTTTAAAATTTCGATGGATTACTTAAATTGCGAAGCTGTTGATTCTAAACAAGATATAGGCATACATTATTTAGCTACTAGCTATTTTATCAGTTGGTATGTATAACGTAGAATACTGTCGAGTTGGAGTTTATATGGATAATCGAGAGCACATTCAGTATTTTAATTTATTTTCTCGATTTTATAAAACGTAAAACAAACTCACTCTAAATCTCGAACTCAGATTACGACTTCACCAGTTGCAAGTGTGAATTGCAAGTGTTGACTGTTGTTGTGGAGTTGTGGAACTGCTGATTGTATATTCAGTTCAGCTGTACTGTTATAAAAATGTCGCTGACAAGATTTTAAAATTAAGTTTCCGCCTTTGACCTTCGTGCAGAATGCTGCATTTTTTGCTTTGAATGTAACGAGAAGTGTAGGTTGAGAACAAATGCCGAAATGGCACTAAAATTTAAGTGCTGCAGGTAGCTAAAAAATGTAAACATTGCAGCAATTAAATTTTAATGCCTGATTTATCTTCTGTTTCAATTCACCGTCATGTAACAGGTTAATTTGTAAACATAATAAATAAGGATAATTTGCTTTTTAACTGCAAATTAACGTTCCATGTTACATGCAGTCAAATTCAGCAAATGATTATTTTGTTCAATAACCTTGTTTTGTGGTTTTTGAAATAAAGAAAATGATTTGTTTATCTTCATTTATTCCCTTCTTCAGTTCCACAATGCAGTGGCAAAACACACTTTTGAACTTGCAATTAAGTTAAACTAGGTTGAGGTTTCAAGCTTTCTTTGCAATTGTAGTTGCTAAATCAAGTTATAATATCAAATAATAATGATAATGATAATGATATAGATAATGAT
Source organism: Bergia puertoricense (assembly GCA_026167885.1). NCBI lineage: Eukaryota > Metazoa > Cnidaria > Anthozoa > Zoantharia > Parazoanthidae > Bergia > Bergia puertoricense. The sequence continues at coordinate 12,411 of JANSTQ010138852.1, forward strand.
AACTATAATTATAGTAATAAAAATTATAGATGAGGTTGATGTCTTTTTAAATCTGATACTCAAATCTAATTGAAAAGTTAAATTAACACTGTTGGAAAGAGCATGCTAAAAATAAAGTACCAATTTTGAAGTTGCCACCTTGTTGTTGCAGTGTAAAAACTTAAAGTTTATGTAGACATTTTTGTAACAGTACAAATTACTCTTGATAAACTGTTCTTGCACTCGACTCCCAAAGTGTAAGATTTGTATTTTGCCATGCAAATTCTTAAAAATATTGATTTTTACTTTGTAGCAACTTTGTTTTCACCTCTAGATGAGATATAGCAAGCCAAAAATTGGCACAGGATAATTTTAGTAACTGTGCTCTTTCCATTATTTAGTGTTCATTTGATAGTTTTTTATTATACCTGAGTTCTATCAGAATTTTAAAACTGACCTCATTTATTGTAGTAGAAGATACAACTTTCCACCATGAAAATTGATTATTATTTTGCAATGAATTTTGTGAAATACTGTACATTATCCTTAGGCTAATAAAACTAAAATTCCTATTTCAGATAACAGATATCCATATAAGCAAATATCGAGCACCAGAAAGGGCTGTAGACCTAAAGATATTTTGCTCTGAGAATATTGATGTCATAAAACCACCTCTTGTGCTAGTTACTGGTAAGTTTAAAATAAATGTTTTGTCACCTAGATATTGCAGATTGAATTGTGCAGATGCTTTTGAATTGATAAATGTTTGACTGTACCAAG
>JANSTQ010138874.1:0-13165 GCA_026167885.1 Bergia puertoricense
CTACTACTACTACTACTACTACTACTACTACTACTACTACTACTACTACTACTACTACTATTACTACTACTACTACTTGTTTGACATTTAGCACAAACTTATAAGACCTTAACTTACCACTCATAACATCTGGAGAGTATAACAAACTTTGTTTTCTAGTAAAATAATTTCCCGAGGATTTGATGACATCATAACGGGACAAATCTTTCGTGAGGCTCTCAACAGAATAACATCGCCAGTACTTTGCTGTACTCCCTTTAGCCCTGTCATATCTTGCATATGTTGTTTGCTGTGATGATAAGTATTTTTGACAAAACTCGTCTCGTTTTGTTTGCAGTTCTGAAAACCCAGCACAAAGAGCAGCATGAATGGTTTTGATATGTCACTACCATAACATACCATAAAACACCAAACCATACCATATCAAACCATACCATATCATATCATACCATATATAATATTGCCATACCATCGATACCATACTATACCTGACCACACCATACCATCGATACCATACTATACCTGACCACACCATACCATTGATACCATACCTTCCATTTGATACAACAACAACAACAACAACAACAACATAACAACAGTTTATTATCATCATCATATATTATTACTTTTTATATTAATTGGGGTGCAGGATATTGGATCCCCTGTTGTTTAGATAGTTACTAATATTAACAATTTTATTCGGTAGGTAAGGCATAACACACACACACACACTGGAATAATCACACAGTGAATGAACTTGATGAAGTTGTATTATATATATGCAACTTCAATTGCACAGGAAACAAGAGATTGAGTCTAGTTACAGTAAAACTATTGGAATGATTAGTATTGATTTTAATTGATTTTGTATTTTGTATTTTGTATTTTAATTTTTATTGATTTTGTCTTAAAAGACACGTCACATCACATCACATCACATCACAGCACGCCACGTCACATCACATCATATCATATCATACCATACCATACCATACCATACCATACCACACCACACAATACCATACCATACCATACCATACCATACAAAACCACACCACACCATACCATACCATACTATACCATACCATACCATACCACACCACACCACACCACACCATACCATACCACACCACACCACACCACACCATACCATACCATACCATACCACACAGTGCAGCACAGAAAAACAACAGAAGTTAATGCAAGTCAACAGCAAGTCGGTGGACAAACCAAGTGCAATTGCAAGCTTAGCGCAAGTTGCCAACCCTTGCTGACTTGCATCAACTTACGAGTCCGGTTCTAGTCAGGTTTTTCCGGCTCTTCGTAGAACGAACAAAGTGTGAAGTGCTTGGTTTGACTGATATGGTTGGGATGTGATGTGTGTTGTGTTCCGTGTGGGGTGTGCTGCATGATAGTTGGTATGCAGAATTTCTCTTGATATCACGTAAAAAAGAATAATGGTCTAGCGAGGATTCGATTATTATTTGCAAATGTTAAATCAGGAGTGAGTGAAGTCAACTAATGAAGAATCTTTTTTATCACAAAATATGAAATTCGTAGTTCCAAGCGGTCATTTAATCTTATTGGTTTATTTTATAATGAACCATATATTTTAAAAACTAGTAAAATAAATGATTTTTCAAACAATTGGCAAACACATATGTTTTAATATGATAATTAAATGGACACGTGAAGTATCGCTTTTTTCATCGCCGTAAAACAGTCCTGTTAATTTGATTGCTCAGTGAATGATAAAGAGGGATGACATGAGATAACTGAAAGAAGTCTGTTCTACTTACGCCTTCTCGCACGACACCATTCAACGTCTCTCAACGTTGGATCACACACACACTTGCCAACGATCTCGTTACAGACCTCCCCCCTCATACACGGCGGCTGGCATATAGTATCTGCAAAGCAAGTTCAAAATGACAATTACATGTAAACATTGGTGAAATAACTTCCTTAAACTTCACAGTCGGAAGCAAACCATATTCAGCGCATATTTCAAAAAGCTATACTTTATTAATAGTGGAGATTAAAGGGACAGCTTTGCATCATTAAAAAATTGCTTATTTCCAATATTGGTTCCGTTCGTTTTTACTGAAAGTATGTTGATCAAGGCGATTTATCAAACCCATTATCAAACAGAATTGGCATGCACCAGTGTATTTTGGCGACTCGTGTTCCTCTTTTGCTTCTCTCGTCTTCTAAAACATTGTGAGTATATATCATTGTTTACGGGTGAATCTTTGTTTACATTTATTGTCTCATTAACATACGTGTTCCATTTTCTAATCGAGGAACAAAAATATCAGTTCTGAATATGGAAGAGCTTTGCAAAATAAACTTCCTCCGTAAATATAAGTCCGCTATGTTAAACACTCTTTGAGGGATGCGTTTTTAAAAAATAGGAATTTTACAAAGAATGTATGGCTCATCAACGATTTTGCCACCCAGCTATTTTGCGTTTTTTAAAAAGCAGTACTTTTTTAGAAATTGCATGTAGAAAGCTAAAAATTTCGTCGATTAACTATTACGTTGGACAAAATCTTTCACGTTTTCAACTCAATTCTTATCTAGCATTATTCCTTTTCTTCGTAAAGTTGTATGCTAACGAAGCGGAATGTAAACAATGACGTCAGGAAAGATTCGCCTTTAGACTTTCGTAGTTCGGAAAGTGTGCCCGTGATCTTTATTTATAACACTCTTATGTCAGCAGCATAACATGTATAATAGCGAGAAAGTACAAAGCTTTAAATCAAAACTAATTCACTCATTCAAAGTTTTTATTAGGTTACCAGAGTGTCAGGGAACAGGTGTGGATTTCGCATCGACAGTTTTGCTCCAATTAAATGAGCGGAAAATTCTGCGAGGAACGTTCTCATTTGTCACATGCTGGAGGAACGCTTCATTATTGGCTACTGCGCTAAGGGCGCTTGTTTTGAAATACCTTTGGGTGAATTTGCTTTGATTTAAGGCTAAAAATGGTGTGTTCCCTCTCTTAGCGTCAGGCTCTCTAAGTAGTAGTTATTCAGCTATCTCCAAATAGTGTCAATTTCGAACCACGTAAGGAATCATTTGCATTTCGTTGTCGTTTCATTACCATAGCCGCTTTTTGCCAATGAAGCTACGAAACATTTGCATTTCTGCTAGTCGCAAATATGATACAGCACAACGTCAGTTGGGTTGTTTCCTTTTTCATCGTTAAATGCAATGACACTGAAAGTATCTTAGTTCGCTAGTTTGCTGACTCAGCTTGAACCAATGCTGCAAAAAATACTTAATTAGCCAATCACTTGAACTTTCTATAATATCTCATTTACACTGCCATTTAAAGATTTTCAAAATGACAGTAATTGTAATAAATCAGTGATACAAACCAGCTGCAACCAGCACTTCGACGTCATTTAGATGAGTGACCGCTGACCTTGTCAAGAGTTTGCTGGCATCAATAGACCATGAAGAAGGTACTGAATACGTGTTGTTAAGGTAGGTGTGACTCTTTTGGTTGTCGAGATACAAACACAAGTCCTTGGTTCCAAAACATGGTCCTTGGCTCGAGTTTTGATTGATTGCCTGGTGACGCTGGTTTAACTTAGCTTTGAACTGGGTCAGTCGACAGATTCCCTTGTGTGAATACAGGGAAAATAGGAAACTTTTTTCGCTTGGTATCTCTGTTGGCTCTGTTAATATTGAGGATAATTAGATTAAGATGTTATAAAAGTGTAAAAAAGAAATAAGAATGCGAAAAGTTTTTTGTTGGTTTGAAACGGCGAAATTTGCTGAATGTTTTACTGCTTTTAGAGCAGTATAGTAAAATAACATTTTGCAAACAGCTTTTAATTTGACCATGAATTAGTTGGCGCATATCAAACATTATCACATAAAAAGAGATAAAATACCAGGGTTTCTTCTATTTTCAAAAAGTCAAACGCGGGCAGTGAAGATGTCATTGTTCTCTTCACGTGTGAAGACATCAAATTACCATGGTTACGTACGTGTCATCCAATCAGCGCTCGTAGATTTCGAGCCCATTTTTAATCTCATTGCGGCCGCTTTTTCCTGTCGCTTCTTCCCATCTTAGATTGTCAAGGCGGAGTTGGAGGGCAAATTATATTGACTTATGTCGTTAATTAACTGTCTCGTACCTGGTATTTTATCTATATTAAAGTAATAAGCAGAAAATTGCATGGCCTCTTTGAGATATGAATTTTATCTTCTCGTGTTGAAAACATCTCTCACTCGCTCGCTTCAACACTCGTGCGCCCATGTAATATCCTCTGTTTAACACATTTTCTCCAGTTGAACATGGAAATTCCGACAGGCATTTGAAAATGGAATGTTTCTTTAAAAGAACAACACGAGACAACACAACGACGCAATGCAACGCTACGCAACGCAACGTAACGTAACGCAACGACACTACACAACCATCCACTTTATGCCATATTATCCCCAGTAACTAATCAATCATGTTATTTAATTTATATTAATTAAAAATACAACATAATACATTTTTACATTATATCAGGTAGGAGCATTCAGAGTGCCCCTCAAAAGTTGTAGCAAGAGTTATACAATTTATTTTTTTAAACTTAAAGCAAGATATATTAAAAACAATAATAATAATAAAGTTAGGGGTCAAAAATAAAAGCAAAAATTTTCCAGATTTAATTGTTTATTAAACAAAACAGATCATTCATCAATCACAACTAATTTTTTAACGGTCTTGGTCGAGGTTGCCGTCCATGCCTTCCTCTAATGCCCTTTTCATCCATTTTCCCTGATCATCATCATCATCATCAACCATTGGCAATATTTTAGGCGAATCCTACTGGATATCCACGCTCATATTATTATTTATTTATACATCATCCGCAAAGACTTCCTATTGCGCAAATTAAAGTGCAGGGCAGATGCTGACTTTTTAAAGTAAATGAATTGCTAAATTTCAAGTGCGAGTATGAACATGAACATGAAAAGGAGAAAATGCTTAAGATTAAAATGGGCTTTAAAGGTGGGAGGCCAGTGCAATTTCAAAAGTTCCCTGTTCAATTACTGAAGTTGGAAAAATCTTCCATTCCATGATTGTCCTATTTAAAAATTTTTTATATTTATAAGTATTACATGAACTGCTTAAATTTATTAAACGTTAAGGGTGACAGGAACGTGTGGCTCTAGTTTTCTGATTGACATATTCGGGGACTGGAACTGTGATTGGACCTTTATAGTTAACAGTTCTGTACACCTTTGGCTCGAGAGAAGGACCTTTGTTTAGTAGGCTTGTAACAGTTCCTGGCTCCCCAGCATACTAGCCCTTAACAAGTCTACCGGCTTTTCGTTGAATTCCCTCTATGTCCTTTAAGTGCTTCTGACTGTGTGGTTCTCAAACAGCACTGGCGTATTCGATGCGTGGTCAGTATGGGGTGATATAGGCTTGTCTCTTACATGTTAATAATACTCAGTCAAATAAATTGAACAATCAAGGTAATATACATCTACTTTACCTCCAGAGTTACTTTTCCATGGAATATCACTAAATCCTCCAAATGTGTAATAGGTATCTGCACGCACAACGGTGATAGACGGTCCGAGATCATCACATCTCTGATGGAAAACAGAACTGCTCCATCCATGTTGAGAAGCTCTGTAACACGGCCTCCAGTAGCGATCACCGTACCCAGACTGGTTTAGCCAGATTTTTATCTTATCACTGTAGCTTGGGAAGTATTCAAGTATTTCAGACTTGATGGCTGACCCTAGAAGTCCGGAGCGAAACATATACCGTCATGATCTTTAAGCTTTTCACCCACAACAGATTTATAACATTTATATTCTTCTCACAGTATGAGAATAAAATGAGCTGTTCGGCTTCGAGAATAGCATAATTGATTATTCGCTCCAAACTCTATGGTGAAATCTATTGAATTCAGCTACCCTTCATTTGACAAATTTGAGAGTGAAAGGGTTAAAAGTAAGATATCATATCGAAAGAAAACTCCTTTATGAAGCAAGATTGTGTGGCGGTACAAATACACATACACATCATTTGGTGGGAAATTAGCTCGAGCGCAAGCTTCATGATGGGAAAGCTACCCGTTGCATACCGCAGAATATGCAACGGTGTTCCGGCTTCTGATTGGCCATATTTTCTATGGCATGGAATATATAGAAAATATTACATTACGATTTTCATCTTGTAGTGTAAAAAAATGAAAGTTAAATATTTGTAAATCCTATTGGCCGTGTAACATTCTGTTTGTTGTTTGACATTTTCAGCCACTGCCAGTTTATCAAAATCTATTTTCTCCTTACAATATCAATACAAAATAAGTTGTTCGGTTGTAGGAATAAAGGAATTGATCACACACACAACAAACTATCTATTATGAAAAGCAAAATTCTCCCAAACTATTTAAAAGGAAAGTATGGATATAGTCTAGGAGAACTTAGCAACATATCAAATGTCGTGTTTGGGGCTGAAAGAGTTAAAGTCTGCTCTGACGAACGGCTAACGCTCGAAATGTCAGCTTTCAACCAAACTTAAAGGCGAAAAACAGACCATATCAACTTTTGTTGATCAACGAAACATTTTCAGCTTACTCGCCCATGCAGAAAAACATTTTTTTGAAAACTAGTTTCCCTGTGTTAAAAGAAGATACTAGGATGAGCAAGACAAAATGAGGAGAGTGGTATCAAACACGTGTTTTAATATAGCTAAACAATTGATATACCATCACTTTTGTTCTATGCTTAAATTCTGGTAATTATTGCTTGTAAGTGTTATGCAAACCTTTGGTGATAAGTCTTGCCTCAGGAGGAACAAATGAGCACTGATCTGTTTCTTCAAAGGTGACATTTCTTACTGCGATCCGCCCAATCGTTCCATGACCTAACGTTACCTTCAGCTGAACCTACGGATAAATACAAGCTAAGATTTAGCTAAAAACACTCAAAATAGCTGAAATTACGAATATTGACACGATGGTGGCAAGTGGGAGCTAAGAGAAAAAATACAAAACAACTTAAAATTTAATCGTAATACTACTACTACTACTACAACTACTACTACTATTAATAGTTAAAATAACAATAATTATAATTATAATGATAATAATAATTATTGTTATTGTTAACACTATTATTACAATAAAAATTATTGAAAAGGAGAAACTGACAACCGTGTAAAACAAACGACTTTTTCGAAAACAAAATTTTTAAATGGATTATTTTAACATAAAAAGTAATTTACTGTAATTTTGAAAGGTTAACGTTGCTGATGGTTATTACTAGTTTGAGCCTTTTGTATTACAAGCAATTTGCTTTCTTTCTGATAACACTCATCTAAAAACCTCTGATATCTGACTTATATCAATTAGTGTGTGTGTGGTTGGCTTAGTCGGTAAGATCTCTGACTGCGAATCCAAGGTCCCGGTTTTGAGCCCCGGTCTTGCTGAAGCTTAAATTATTTCGGAACCTTCTTTCGCCACACCGTCCTTGGATAGGGACGTTAAGCCGTTGGACTAGTCTCTCGACATTATATCGGGGGACTTAAAAGAGCCAACTCACTTTTCGTATCCCGGTGTTGTGGACTGCGTTATCTCTGTAAACGGCAGCCATTTGCATGTACATATACATACATATATACAAGTAAATAAAGAAGTGTTCACTCAATCCTTTGACAGTGCTCAATACATTAAAATATAAAATTTAGAGCTGGATAAATCATTAAAAATTGTGAGTAAGATGGATAAAACGTTAAAAGTTAAAATGTTCGGTAACTGCAGTTTTACCGCGCATAAAAGCGATCATCAGACTGACATCAGTCTGATGATCGCTTTTATGCGTGAAACTACAGTTATGGAACTTTTAACTTTTAACGTTTTATCCATCTTACTTACAATTTTTAATGATTTACATACATATATATCTGAAAGTTCCCCCGTCAACCTTTTTTTTTTTTTAGCGAAATAACCATTGCATGAATAAGGCCAGAATTGTGTGGGTTTTCCAAAAATTTATCAAAGAACATTTTAGTGTGTAAACTTATGTTTAATAATTACTGTTTCCATAGCGACCAGTTTTAAATCACAGGTCATTATTTTTTTTTTCTGTTTTCAAAATTTTCTTTGCTTACATTTTGTAGATTTTGTATTTTGCAATTCATCCCAACACATTTTCAATCAGTTTACATTAAATAGGACATTTTTTGACGTCATAAAAAAGAAATCCAAGAAGACCGCCAGACAATTTCAAGATGAGGTCATAGCTGACAAATCAATATGTCATTAGATTAGATTTCGATTAATATTTTTAACATAACAAATCCAGTATTATTACCTTTAAGAGTTTTGTAGTTATAAGCCGCGGGCACTTTCAGCCCCCAGCCCCCAACCTCCCCCCATTAGTCCCAGGAACCCCCCAAAAAGCCCACTCCGAATAGGGCTAACTTGTTTAACCTTTGTCTACAGATTTGGAATTCCTGAAAAGCCCACTTAAGTGTTTGGAACTAATCTTATGTAACGATAACAAAAGTTTGTTGCTGCTTGTCAGCTTAAGGTCTGATTTGCACTGCAATTGAAACCAAACAACGACACTGGAATCGTAGCTAAATTGATAACACAAATACAAAGTCAAAACGAATCCGGAGATTCAAGTGAATACTTCAGACCCGCTGATTCTGCGCAGCGGATGTTTTTCAAATTCCGCTTCTTTTCAGAGCCTTCTTCTTTTCATATGTGAATTTCCACACAAGGAGAAACGCGTACGTTCGTAGTGTATATTGTGAAATTATCCCCAAGTCCTAGAAATTCCATTCAAAAAAATGATTTACAAAAAAACCCGTTAAACAAACTGCTTCCTAGGTAGCACGGTAAAAGTGATCGTATTTGCGTTTGCATGAAATATTACGAGCTCCGTATGTGATGCTCTCTTTGCTACTGGGAAACAACATAAACTGACTCACTCTAAAAGGACGCACACTGTTTACTGGGACCCGAGCCATCCTCCATATGTTGCCATAGTTACCAGTCATTCGCCACAACAACAAGGTATTGTTTGATTGGAAATCAGAAAACTCTCGGTAAACATCTAATCGTCCGATATTCTCACCAATCAGTTTGTAGAAAAAGCTCAGACAGTTGTACTTTGAAATGACCATTGGACTTGTTGCCTTAGCAACGTACCCCTCTTTCACTTGAGGGTATGATGGTTCAATGTAGATAGATCCTCTCAAATCTGCAACAGAAAACTTTGATATTTAGTTTATTTGATATCTACAAGCCGTACATGAAATCAAGCTTTCTTTCCTCATATATAGAGCACGGTAGGAACTTTGTCTTTATTCCATCGTTTGACTCAAGTTTGGTTGTACGAACACGAGCTACAGGAAACTTGTTATTCGTATGCTCGACAAAAGTTGCGCCAAGCAAACAGCTTAAATTTGTCCACACTTTAATAACATGTTTAACCTACAGACTGTTCTGTTGTCCTGTGATTGATTTCTATATAATCGTAGAAAATATTTCTGCTGCCCCTTTTAATGACAACGATAACGATAATGATAGTGAACATGACAATGACAATGATAATGATAATGATAATATAATGAAACCAACAGTAATAAAAATGATAATAATAGTTTTTTTTATCCTGCCTAAATGAACCAGCTGAGATCCGAAAAAAATGACATTTTATACAAACCGAAATTAAAGTGTATTCTGCAAAAGGTTTTCTTAGCAAGCACGTCACTTGTTTGAATCCACTTGACGTTGGAGCTAAAACCAGGGATATTTCCTTCCCGCTCAACTGCCGCTGGCCAGTTACTGTCATCAAACCCAACCTGATTCCAGTTGTTTTCAGGCTCATTAATCTGGCATTTCCACCCTGTATTTGCCCTTGTCACACTTCCATCGCTGAGATTTGCCATAAGTCCTATTTCACCAACATTATTCGTAATTTTTGCTGCTAGCACCTGCAGCGTTGCTGGAAGTGTGTAGACTTGTGCTACGTTCCATCTGTTATTGTTTGTAGGGATTGTTACTTCTTGGCCATTTGCCCAAATGGTAGCTGTATCATCGGCTGTTAAAGTAGCTGCAAAAACAATTATAAATAACATTAACAAATCAGCATACTGATTTAGAAACGCCAAATCGTAGTTATCATTTTAAGGGCAAATAACATATTTATTGGAGCACGCTGCTAAGAACTAGGAGCTGTTTGCGGCTCCAGTAATATAGCTAAGGCAGAAACGATTTAAGAAAGTGTTCTGCAGAGAAAATTCCTTCATCTGACAACATTTAAAAAATTACCAGTACGTCAGACGTAATGAAGGAAAAATCTTTAAAACCTTCACAAATGAAAACAAAAATAGATAAATTATTACATTACATACGTATTTCTTACATTCTTTTTATGAGTTCTGCAAAAAGTTAAGCATAAATTTTGCAATATCTAAAGATTTGAAAATTTTGGAGCGGTTTTTAATCAATATTTTGCGAACAAAGGGTAATAACTTTGAAACTTTTGGTTTTTTTGCCATGTCCATGCTTACGATTATTGGGAAGGTGGCTATCAAGATTTCGAAGCGACAACAAAATCAAGTTTATTGAAATCGCGCGAAAATGTTAAATATTTTTTCGCAAACTGGAAGTCAGTGTTAAATGCATGCGCATAAGCACGTAGGTACCAATCACCTGCACGCAAAACGGGACTGCAAACACTGGAAGACTTGGTTGTTAGGCAACTTACAATAACTGACACAAGACCTATGTCATACGAAGGACGGCAAGCACGAATCGAGTTTGAGTTTTGCTGGGTGAAAAGGATATATTTATAGGTTATTTGTCAGGATTTGTCAATATTTGAAACATTTTGAACCAAATTTTGAAGGGGTGTGTGTGAACAAACAACAATCGTATTCTTCGTGTTAACACTCATTAATGAATAATTAACATTGTCGTCCATTACGATTTAGGAGTTTTGCAAATCTAAGTCAACTGGGAAGAAATCAGGTTTACGTACAAATTTTTGTGTGATGGCAGTTATGGTTATCCGCTTTAAAGAAATATTTTAAGATTTCAGTGTTTGAACAATTTATGATAATCATTTATTTCTGAAATTTTTAAAATGGAGTTATTCATTATATAATTCGATGTCACTGTCGTCGATTGTTCATATGTTTGAAAATCAATATGCAGTTCGCTCAATTAACGTGTTTAATTTATACACAGAAAAGTACAACAATAACATAATTAATTTACACCCTAAAGACTGATCACAAATATGATAACGATAATTAATAAGTCAGTCAGTCAGTCAGTAAGTGACTTTATTTAGACAAGGTAGCCCCTTTAGCTCTGGACTGATATCCACTGGAGTGATGCATCGCGGAGGTCGAAGATCAAGGTCTCCTGCAATAACCATAAGGACTAATCGAGGCAGATGACCACTAAATAAGAATTTTATACTGGAGATCAGGATTTACATGAGAAAAAATCCATAAAGGATAACACAATCATTGTTGAGAACAAGTTTACTAAATATCTCTTAACCTTTTGTTTAAAGGGATAAGCAATGAGGCTAAATTCAAAAGATTCGTCATAACTATTTCAAACTTGAGGACCACAAAATCTTATACATATTAAACTTTCTGTATGTATGTGGCAGAGCATAAGTTGCTTTCAAAGCTAGGCGAGTACTATACTGGTATCTGCTGTTTACAGAAAAAACAATATCATAAAACTTAAGAAGATTAAGCTCGTTAAAGAGAAGTGATGTATGTGCATAGAAATGATGGAAGTCAGAAAGATTCAAGAGGCTGTCCGCCTAAAAACCGACCAACTCATTTTCGCTTCAGAAATGGAATTTTTTAATATTTTGTCCACGAGTTAAGTATTGTTTAGTAATAAATGAACTGCATTTCTTTTGTTTCAATTCCGCCTTAGTGGAAAGTTATAGACCCAGGAAGGTTGCACGGTCAAAATAACCTCTCAGCCTCTTTGTCGAGACCGAAAATCTGCTAACTTTGCGGCTTCCAAAATCCTCCCAACTAATTAAAACGAATTAGCTTTTGTGATTTGGTTTGAAAAACGATCAAATAAATTTATTTCAGTTGCCAAAACCGTTGCTCTATTCGAGCGACTTTCGCTTCATCCGAAAACACGAATTCTCTCTGTTTACAAATCAGCAAATTATCAATTGAACTCAAGTTATTATACCATCCATACCATGAAAATGTTTAAAGAAACAGGTTTCTTGAACAAAAAAACAAAGGATCTATACAAGCTCAAGCGTCACACGATCAAAACATGCTTGTGAATAGATTGTTATATTACTCTGGCTGCCGGTCCGCAGATAGAATCATTTCCACTTGGAAGAGTATGCAACTACACTGTAGTCTTGACACGTTGAAGAAAAGGAAAAAGAAATAACTACTCTTACGTGAAAACTGCCACGAAGCTGAGTACATTTGTACACCAAAAAGAAACAGCCCGCTGACCGTCGGTCCTGATGCAACAATTAACTTTGCGTTACTTTCATCCCGATGTTCGTTTTCACGAAATCGCCTGGCTGTGGGGCCTTCACCGGCTTCAGTAATGAAATATAAAAGACAATTCAATTGTTAGAATGCCAAAACTCCCATCTGTGGGCAGTGCGCTTTTCAAGAATGAATCTTTTGGAATACCAGCTCACACTCGCGAGAGCTAGATGTCTGAGGAAAAACCATCTTGTATGAAAATGTGTTCAAAACATCGTCATTGGCTTGGTAAAGGTTGGACAAGTTTTGCTTCAACCGTAGAGACAATTGTTATTCTGTTTATAAATCTATTTTTTCAGTAAGGCATGCTCACCCAAAATTTTTAGATTTTGAGATACCTGACTTCACCTCAGTGTTGTTATTCCCTTTGACACCGGTCACAACTGGCAAGGTTATAAATTCTCCTATAAACTCATAAATCAGTTTAAAAAAGAAAACGTTTCTTATAACTGAAAGTGACCTTAACATGAACGTATATAATCTATCCAAAAGATTATCAGAAAGGAATTAAAGATGAAGATACAGCCACTGACAAACTAAGATGCACAAAAGTTAACTAAACTACAGAGAATTATGGGGAGGTGGAGGCGACTCCTCTTCCTTGGTCCAAAACCTTTATTTTTT
>JANSTQ010138885.1:0-13162 GCA_026167885.1 Bergia puertoricense
GTAAAGTTTGAGATCGAATGAACCTAAACCGAACTTTTGTGTTTGCTCTCTTAGCCCCAAGAAATCAATGAGGTTTTTCCTGAATGCAAAGATGGAATGATGCTCATCTTTAATCTGTATTCTTGTCTTATATCTTTCGATAGGCTTCTCCTCGCCTGTTCTGTAAAAACTTATCATTCATTTCACAACAGCCATTTCTACAATTACAATATGGCGTACAGTAATTCTAGTTCCAGGCTTCTGAGTTTGCATCACGTACCGTGAGAGATTGGAATCGACTCAATGAGGTTATCCACAGGCAACCCGGAGCCACGAAGGACCAGGAAGAGAGTTCAGGACTGGACTTGGGTGGACGTGGCAATAGTGTAGCTGCCGATGCATATTATTACGAAGCAGTAGAAAAAAAGTGACAAAACACTACTGATGTGTAACTTTGACAGGATTTCAGCAGTTAAAATTCTTTTAAAATATCAGCTGTTTCAAAAATTACGGTTAATTGTCTTGTCATTTTTTTACGCCTAACAGTTAAGTTTTTTCAATTTTTACGCTTAACGACTACATTTTTGGCCGTTTTACGACTAGCGGTTAACCCCATCGAGACCCTCGTTTATGGCAATGAAATCAAAACAGCTATATAACTCCAAAACACATTTAAACATCGCTATTTTAACAAATAGTTAATAAAAATAATAGAACAAAGGAAAATAATATAATTGTCGGCATTATCTATCAACTGCCTGACTCGAGGTTAAATATATTTCTGTATGACTTGGACTTAGTACTTGGAAAAACGTCCAAAGAAAATGCACTTGTATTTTTAATGGATGACTGGAATTTAAATCTAATTCACCACCACTGCTTCAAAGCGACAAGTGAATTCTTAGACTTGTTGTACTCTAGGATGTTTTTAACACTTATTACACGTCCCACTAGAATTACAGCTCACAAAGCTTCATTGGTAGATACGTTTTCACGAACGACCCACTTAGGCCCAGTTCAGACGTCGTGCTTCTGCCGTGTCGAAGTTAATTCAGGAATTAAGTTTGACAAAAGTACGGCGTCTGAATCAAAATTTTGATCGCCGTAATTATTTTGTACTCCCAACGTTTCAGTACAAACAAGGCAACCAAGTTAATTTGTGAAGACTTCGAACTTCAAGACTTTGCATTTTTCATTTACTCGCAAAAGCAATAACCATGGTTACCAAACGACAGCGGATACCTTACGGCTACTGAAACAGTTAACAAAGAAAATAGCTTCCAACTGAAACCTTTCATTACTGAATTGTTTCTGCGTTGGAGTGTAGCCAATGTTTGCAGATGTTGAAGATCATTTAAGTGTTTCTTAACGCGACATTAATATTCAAAAAGCTAAGCTTTCAAGCCTTTTTTAAAAGAACTGATTTGAAAATAATCACAACATGATGCGTGATACGTGATGAAAACAAACCGGCAGCTTTACCCAGGTGTGATAAGACAGGAGTCGTTGTGACAAATTTCAAACCAATAAACGGCCTTTAAATGAACCAAATGCCGCAGTGGAGCTTTAACAGCCTGGAAACAGTGTCATTAAGTTAGGAAAAGCCTTTGTTTCAAGTCAATCAAAGTTTTTAATTAGCAATATTTGGGAATAAAATTTATATCCTATGTAAGCAACGTTAGAGTGTTTTCATATCAACAACAAACGAATGGCTAACACGCACATCATCTGCAGTCGAGAAAAATGTAGGTACAAGTTTGGAAGCTTTTTCAAATATCAGGTAAATTTTATATGTAGTACCTATATCTTGTCTTAACATTTTAGTTGTTTTTAAAATATACAATTTGTCAGCTCCTTTTGATCAAAACGGTATTTGAAAATTAAATATTGGATCTGTGCAAACATGCACTTTACATTTAGAATACTTTAAAACGTTTCGAATATAGAGACAAATTAAACTGATTCTGCAAAATTGATCAATTATTTTCATTCGATGGCATAAATTGGATTGAAAAGACACTTACACATATAAAATCGTCTACGGAAGAAAAAGAAAAACTACGTATGCATATTTAGTATTTATTAACATGTTGGACATACAATTCAATTATTTGTTCCTACTTTTACATCTTCCTTTCATTTGATAACATTCTTAAAAGCTATATAACTCAGGCTTAACTTAAGTGTTTATTCGCTTGAAAGGAACGTAGATTTCCTAACATACTGAATCCTCCTTTTTACAACTAGCACCTGCGCCTTAGCTAGGCCAGGTAATCTACTTAGCAAAATGAATTTTAGATATATTTAAATATAAAATTGTTTCAACAAAAAGTGCTTAAAAGAATTTTTCCTCCTAGAGTCATTTCATTTAATGTCTCTGGTCAATGAAACAAAAAAAACCCACGCTGGCCTCGTGCAAGGATAAAAGGAATGTTGTTTTTTCTGATGCCAGTCCAGACATGAATTGAAGCGCTAACGCTAGTCGACACTCGAATATCAGACGAACTGGCGTCTGATTGAGACCAATGCCTGCACATCCCGTTCTATTGACGACTTTTAAGTCGTTAAAATTAAAATTTTACCCTTATGTTTCCATTCTGCAGATTAATTTTATGTTTCTTGAGTTTAGTCTATACTTTATAATGTACACTTTCAATTTTACTTTTAAACTATTTTAATGTTAATTTTAATGTTATTTGGCTCGCTGTCATTTCTTACGCACAACTTTTACCTTACGGCCATTCTTTATTGCCTGACTTAAGTTTTGTACTTTATTGGACACTCAACCGATATACATGTAATCGATTATGACTGTCAACTTGAACATTTAGTAGGCTACTGACTAGAAGCTGAAATTTTGATATCGATTGCAAAGCTCATAGATTTGCCGATATAGGCAGCAATTTAATCCAACTCTACATACAAGTATGTAAAGTACTGTAAACACTTAAGCCGCAACCTGTATAAGTATTGACTATCGGATAAGTGGGCGGTTGACTGAACAATAATTTTCCACATACGCGGAAGAAAGGAAGGTAGCACAACTGCATTTAACAGTTGTAGCTTCACTGAATAAGTTTTGAGCTCAAAGAAAGCCCCCTTGACATAAAATCTTTCAACTACCTGAGAACAATATCTGTGGGTACAATAAGTAAATAAGTCTGGAGGAATATATTTTGGACCGGCCGTATACACTAGAAATGCAGTACCATTTCATCGTCGAATTAAAATTTTTATAACACGAAACCGGAATAAAAGCCATAATCGTGGCTTTTTTCCTTGACGAGAATGAATTTCATCTCAAGGCTGCTTTTCAACTAGCGTACTACATTCTTAGGCATTACACTCCTTTTTTTTTTAATGTAAGAACCTTTTTTATAAGAACGTCAGGCTGAAAATCGGCCAAATTTAAGAACATGCTAAGAACACACCCGAGGCTGAGGAATGGCCGAGAACTTTATTTTGTTACATTACATGTAGGGCACAAAATCATGGAATCGGCAAATAGTCGATAGTGCAACATTGTTTGCGACTAGAGTAAAATACATGGAAGAACAATTTGCAGGACTCATTATTTTCTCTTTTACCCTATTTTACAACCACGTGCTTTCTGTTAACACCAGCTCAGACACGTCACTAAAAGTTCAGTTTTTCCTATTTAATATTTGATTTCTTTATAGCTTTATGCTTTCGGAACGTTTGTGCTTGAGAAAAAAAGAAAATGAGTATACGCTGTTTTTTTTATAAGAACCAGTAAATTTTTCCGAGCCTCGTTGTTCTTATAAAGTTGTTCTTATAAAAAAAAGCGTGTACACCAAATACGTATGATTATATTAAGAACATTTTAAGAACATTTGAGGCTAAAATCTCCAAAATATTTAAGAACATTCAGCCTCGGCCCAAAAATAAGACGTTCTTATAAAAAAGAAATTAAAAAAAAGAGTGTATTCTACATTATTCTATGCGTGCAGCAAAAAATGTGTGTTGCTAACTTTGCCAAAGATCTTGACCCTGTGATCATTTCTAAAGTAATAAAGCAGTTGCGCTATTTTCATGAAAAAAAATATATTCTACAGCCCCAGAAACATGATTTTTGTGGTGATTGCTCTCTTAAGTCTTGTATAGAGGACAATTTCATTTAAAACTATAGAGCCACCTTTGCAACACTGCCAAAGTTTGCTATTATTTAATTAATTTGCTATCCTGTAATATGCAAATTCAATACATCTCATGTACGTACGTTTGTATTCGTAAAATATAGTGTGTTGTTTTTCAAAATAAAACATTTATCAAACTTGCTTTGGAAAATGTAATCGTGGTAACTTATATATATTATATTCGACTTCTTGCAACTCAATTTAAGAAAGCGTTACACGCCGGCCGCGCTGTCTTGAATTTACAATTTTGGCGAACGTTCGCCTTGGCGTCTCCATGAACATGCATACGAAGGCAATTTCGACAAATTGGACGTATTTTACAACAGCTGGGCTGACAAGCCTGTTTTACAAAACTTGGGTAAAGAAGTGAAAGCGTTGCATGAGTGGTTTTGAAGTATTTGTCTGACGGCGAATTTTGGGATGTTTTTCGCAGCTGCTTTACTCTGACAAACATTCCCAAATGTTGTGACGAATCGGCTATTAAAAAGGAAGAAAGTTTGGTCAATAAATTTATACGACGAACCCTGGAGCGTTGTGACAAGATACAGATACAGATAAGATGTATCTGTACAGAAAAGATGTTTACAAAAACCATTGACTTTTTACCGAACGCTTTGGCATCGCCACGACTCTTAACATGAAAGTCACAACTTGTTCTATATGCTACCTGATTTGTCTAGTACAACTGCTAAATATTCGTTTTCCAGAAAGTACTCAACTAAAATTCCAAAAAAAGTCGAGAAACAACTTTGTCTGCGTTTTTTGAATAAAACAAAAAAAATTAATTTTTTTTAGCATAGATCCTCGTTTTATTGGAAGATCGAGCACATAAATTGGTATATCAGAAATGGCTTGGTTCAGTCAACCGCTAAAGACATTACGAAGATTCTGGAAGCTGTACAATTAAAAGAAAAACATAGAGCTTCTTTGCAAAAAGTTGCTTGTATGCAGTAACCTTGTAAAGATTTCCAACATTTGGGGAATTTCTGAAATTGTTTTCACTTTGAATGCAGTTCGTAGTGCACGTAGCGGCCCGTTTTATATTTAAAATACTCAACATTTAGATTCCGCAAATTAATGTTATAACATCGGAAACTTACCAAACTTATGAATTCTCAAATCACGAACATGCTTAATTTGTGATTGAGTCATTCAGCTGACGCATCCAAGCAGTAACAAAGTTTGTTTGCTTGATTACAAAGCTCCCGTTTAATAATAGTTCGTCTGTTTAGTGCGTCTAAACGACGCGCTAAACAGACGAACCAAACAACACGAAATTTTAGTTCGTCTAATGCAGATTTCCGTATTTATATCTTGACGAATTATTCATTTTTCTAGGTAAAATACAGCCAATTATTCATCTAAGACGAATCATTCGTCTGTGGCCTGCTATTGTACTTAGTTTTCTTGTTAGTAAGCTCAAACTACTTACAAATGCACCCGTCATTCGTTGTAGACCCACATTAAACGATGTCCTAGAGCGATTTTGGAACGGGTCAGTCCTCGAATTCATATTGAAACCAGTGAAAGCAATGAAAGCCATGAAAACAATCGGAATAGACACAAATGAACACAAGTGCTATTCAAATGAAAACTCAGTTAGGAACTATGAATATCACAACTTAAACCCAGAAGCAGCTTGAGCGAAGATGAGAAAACAACAGGCGCCATGTTGAAGATGTTGAAGTTACACGAAGACAACAGCAAAACAAGGCCATTGAACGTTTCCCAACATAAATGTGGATTTGGTTGTTCTCTATATTGTTTTTGTCCGCATTGACTAATTTAATTCCTTTATATTTCATAATAGCTATTTATTAGTCGATTTTGCTATAATACGTGGCATATAAATGTTTTCTAGAATGCTTATCAATCTCTGAATGTGTGCATAAAACAATGGTTGAGGCTATCGTGACTACACTCAGTGACTGTGATATCTTTGAAAAAGCTGTACAGCTTTTTCTTGTATTTTATGCAGATAATAAAGGGCCAATGAATTGCCCTAGATCAGAGTCACTGTCAGACACCTAGAACGTGCTGTGAGAAAAAGCTGGAAAATAAGAAGCACTGTTCGAATATTAATAAAAATGTGCCGAAGTCTTCCAAAATTTATTTATTTATTTAACTTCAATTTGAAATAGGGCATTTCGTCGTAAAGAACGTTATACAAAGTAATAAAAACCGCTGGGTAATTATCATGATCCACCAACGACGATATGAGTTCAGACAATGCATATGTCAACTGCATTCAGCTTTAAACTTTGCTCGAAAGGAATTTTAAATAAGAAGCCATGAAAGTGCGAGTGTGGGATTTCGATCGGAGTGCTCGCTCGCGCTTACAATGATTTCGGAGGACTTTTACTATACAGGAATGCCATTTTTATGCTCTAAGGTAAAGTTATACTTTGGATCCTGTTTTATAAAGCTGGCAACCCAGTGTACGCTTTTAAAGTGTCTTGTTGTTTAATATTTTCCTAATTACCGGTTTGGGTTTCTAAAGTTGTGATAAATTTTGAAGTACTCAGCTTCGCAATCCAAATAAGTAAACGGTAGTTGTGCGCAACTAGTTGACAAGTCCGAAAAATGAGCTGGAACAAGTGATTATTATTATGCTCTTTGTGTTAGCTTGACTGACTGAGTTAGAGTTACTCTTAATTTAGTAAAATGACATCTTTCGTTCAGTTTATTTTTTTTCCTGACAAGAATATTTGACATCCTGAATTCGACATTACAATTGGCTATTGAAATAGTATTGTTTAGTGCAACTTAAGAGTACCAGTGCTTTCCTTTCGCTCAATCCAAATCCGGAATCCGGAATGCTTAATTTGGATCGTTCAGATTTCTAGTGATAATGGAACGAAGAGCTAAAATCAAATTTTTTGCCCCTGTTTGTTACGCTTATCAGAAGGATGCAACAAACTAATTCAAAACAAAACCACGATTAAACGACGACTGCACGTTGTTGTCCCAGTGCTTTAGGCTAAACTTTTTATATCATCTGTTTTGCGAACCCACCGACATGAATTTTCATGAAGAAAAAGAAAAATATAAAATCGACGTGGTGTGACAGCTTTCATTTTTTTCGACGAAATCAAAAAGCGCAAACATTCTGTTGAAATGTTTGTTTCTTGTTCATGTATTACTATAATCCTCTGTATGTTGAACAAAAGAGAGCATCTACGAATAACAGGAAGGTGCAGGTAATTTTCCGAATTATAAGGGCTGTTGGAATACTATTTTGCAAGTTGTATCCTTCGGTCACGATCGTGCGCCATTTTGAATTACCATAAAACGTAAGAGAACTGGTACTGAAACTACGTCTTTAGAACGAGGCATGGCTATTTCATACAAAACATGTCTTGTGTTGGTTTTATCGAGGTTGTTTATTGCTATTTTCCGACATGCTGTTGGGAGGGAAAACATGTATCTCCACGTTTAATGCACTTGACATTTACTTCTTGAATAAGTGTTTGATCTTTGATGAACATCTACCGAGTAGAACTAGAAGTATTTTGCAGCGGAATGATCATAAATGATCGTCATCCACGAAGCAAAAATATAGAGCATCACATTCACAGGTGCATGTTTTTTTAGATTATTTTTAGTTGGCATAAGATTGCAGATGAATGAAATAGAACTATTTTGTAATTACTTTACATTGTTGCAGAATAACTGCAACTTCGCGTCATCAGCATCGTCATGATTCATCGTCATCATCATCATCGCCACGTGCATTTTCAACAGGTACATCGTATGCGTAGTTTATTTATTAAAATCAAATGCTTTTCACGAATCTAATCTTTAAAATAGAACATTTTTGTTGACACATGAAAATATGTTTAGTCTTTGTTTCCCCCCTTATTTATAAGAATGTCTTCTTTAGTGCAAAATGTGAACCTATAATCACAGCACGCCTGGCTCAACCAAGACGCCAAAAACACCTCACGTCTACTGGTTGTTTTTGTTTTTGTTTTTTTGAATGACAGGCTTAAATAGTTCATAGCATGGAGAAATTTTACAGTGACGTTCGTGACAGTAGATTCTGTTTCGCTTGACATCCTGACTTGTCGGCCAAGTCTTGCTGGCAGCGTTACGTTCCAGAGAGAAACAAAATATATATCTAAATTACTGCGTTGTCAATTTTATTTTTAACTTTATTCCGACCGACCGCATTCATTTGACAATAATAGAAAAACAAAAAATAAAAAGTATGGCCTTACAGCAGATTTATAGAAAGTACATTAGTTTAAGGCAACAAAAATTCCATTAAAGAAACTCCAAGTCAATTGAAAACCTTTCGCTCTGTCTTAATATAGGCAGTATTGTAATGAACTCTAGCTTGGGTCTACTTAATCGAGAGTATCACACAAGGAGCTTTATTCGCACCGCAGTTTGGCCAAAATGGCCAATAACGAGTAACAAATATTTCTTTTTTCGCGCCAAGTCGAGGAAGAAACCTGTTATCTCGACGTACTTTTTCTGACACTCTATGCAAAATGGTAACGTTCATTTCATTACGATTTGCAATGATAAAACTTTTGTTAACAGAAAGTGAAGGATCGCGTGATTCAAGTTGATTGAGTCCTGCTGTATCAGTGGTCATTTTGACAAGCTGACAGCGCCGGACTACAAAATTTGTTGCACTAAATTGCCAAGGCAAAACTGCCCGGAAGTAAAAACTATGCTTTTGTACTCGTTCGTTTCCATATTTTTTTACAATAAGTCATCACCTGCAAGCAGAACGGTTTGGTGGAATCAAGCAGCTGAAGAAATTCGAAGCCACAAATTAACATCACTATTTGATTTTAGACAAATCACCAGCTGAACTGAAGTATTAAACCAAGTCAAATTCTCCCACAAAGTTTCGCACGCTTTGCAAAGCGTGCACGGCCTGAATCTTGCCTTAGAAATTTTGTTCATCAATGTTCCGTTGTTGTGATGGATGTTTGTGGTCATGTTCAAACTCTTCATAAATTTAAGGAATTATTTTTCAGGACAATTATTGAGGGATGTGGCTAAATGGGAAGCAGTTAATGTGCGCCAGCTCAGCAATTATGCGCGAATTTCCATATGTTGTTTTTTGAATCGTCAAAAATGTTCAAATGATTTAATAATAAGCTGTTTTGCTCACTTTTGCAACGGCATTGTGAGAATTTACAGAATCGTTTAGTAATAGCGGAAACGTACCAAAGTTATAAATCCTCAAATCATGGACATGTTAGTTTGTGATTGGAGTCATTCAACCGACGGCGCCGCCGGTTAAATTGAATTACGATAAACGATCAAATGTCAGATAGAAAAAAATATTTCCTTTCTCTTCAATTTTACTTTTCATTGCTTAGAAATTTATAGTATTTCTATTGGCAGCACGAAAACATACTTTTTCAGGAATAAACTGAATAGCATTTTAAGTACTGTATGACTAATTTAGATTCACTATAGGTTCGTGTATCAGAGGGTGGTCCGTGTATCAAAGCACATTTCCAAACATTTTCGTTAAAAGAACATTAAAAAAAGAAAAATATACTAAAATTTTGAATTTAATTCTTAATTTTCGAAATAAGAAGTTAAGGTTGAACGAAACTTCTATTTTAAACTTTTGGTTTCAAATTCAAAAATTAAAAATTCCACTAATTTCGAATTTTGAATTTTAAAACCTGTATCAAACGTCATTTCAATTTTCAAATTAAAAAGAGAATTGTACAATGCACAAAAATCGCAATTTTGTTTTTTCATTTTTGTCTGCATAATTCTAAAATGCTCAAAATCACCAATTTTCATTTTGGTTTTTGGATTTTAGAACCCATAATTTGTTAAAAACGTATTTTTCGTTTTGTCAATTTTCTTTCTACAAAGAAAAATACAAATTACATAAAATAAGACATTTTATATTTTGTTTTCAAAATCAACAATTAAAAATTAAGTCTAACAACTTGTTGTTTGTTGCTACCGGTGGGTTGGGGTTAGCTCTATGTAAATGATCACCTCGTGCGAGGGAGGTAGAGGATGGAGTAAAAGTTTACTGAGACATGCTCCCTAACGCAATCCGCGTCAAGACAAGGCACGAAGTTGAAGTGAGGCGCTGAAAAGTGATGTAAAATGTGTCCGTAGTTTTCCTTTACGTGAACATCTTGTTTCAAGACGCGTTCGAGTTGACGGGCGAGCAGATGTATA
This sequence comes from Bergia puertoricense, assembly GCA_026167885.1. Classification (NCBI taxonomy): domain Eukaryota; kingdom Metazoa; phylum Cnidaria; class Anthozoa; order Zoantharia; family Parazoanthidae; genus Bergia; species Bergia puertoricense. The sequence continues at coordinate 10,311 of JANSTQ010138885.1, forward strand.
TTTTATTTTTAACAATCACAGGTCTTAAATATCAAATTACAATTGCGTAAGCACTAATATTGTAACATCTCCCCTTTCATAAAAGTTAAAAAGGACATAGCTTCAACGTAACGACATAAAGGAAATAAAAAAAATGTTCAAGTGTTCAAATGACTATATCTAGACTATATCTTGGTGATTTGAATGTAATCTCGCGATCAGTTCAGACCCGAGGGCTCGTGGTATGATGATGCGTTGGTTCTTGAATAGGATGCCGTTGTGGAGGGTCAGCTCCTCTCTGAAGTTCCAGTAGTCTCTGATGGCTATTGGTACTTTGTCTCGTACGTCAGGCCATCCGATTAGTATCGTATTCTTCAGCGATTGCATTGTAGGGTCTTGCTCTTGTAGTTGCGCTAGCCTTTCACTTGTGATCTTCACATTGTCGAGTGGGTTGATTCCTTCGGGCTCTGGCGCAAACACTTGGAACTCGACACCAGGCTCTCCTTGGTCTGCAAGGAATGCTCGTGAGAGGTGATCAGCCACGTGCATCTGTGGTCCCGGCTTGTAAGTCATGTTGAGGTTGTACCTTTGTAGCCGTAGTATCATTCTCTGTAGTCTGCTGGGTACCGGTGCTGCTAACAAGGATTTCTTGAAAATCGCTTGCAGAGGCTTGTGGTCTGACTCAACTGTAATCAACTCTCTTCGTGTGATGTACTGACTGAACTTTGTACAAGCGAAGACGATAGCAAGGCATTCTTTTTCTGTTTGTGCGTAGCGTTGCTCAACTGGTGTGAGAGTTGTCGATGCGAAAGCTACTGGCTGGCCATTTTGTAGCAGAGTTGCTCCAAGTCCTTTCTCGCTGGCGTCACATTGTATAGTGACTTCCTCCTTCACGTCGTAGTACTTGAGTACTGGATGCGCGATCACAAGCTGTTTCAGTTAGGCAAAGCCTTTGTCGTGTTGGCGTGACCACACAAACTTTGCGTTCTTTATAGTTCGCTCGCGTAGAGGCTGTGCGACTTCTGACAGTCTAGGGAGGAACTTGGCGAGATAATTGACAAAGCCTAGTAGACTTAGTGTCTCTTGCTTGTTGGTAGGCTTTGGCATTTCGGTCACTGCTTTGACCTTTTCAGGGTCTGGTTTGACTCCGTTGGACAAGAGTATGTTACCCATGAACTTTACTTCTTTCTTGCACAGGTTAAGTTTCTTGCTGTTAAACTTTAGGTTGATCTGCCTTGCTCTCTTTAGCAGACGTAGCAAATTTTCGTCGTGGTTTCTGTTGGCTTCTTCTAGTGTTTCGCCGTAACCAACCACTAGCATATCGTCACGGAGAAGTTCTACGCCTTCTAGGTCTCCCAGTCGCTCGTGTAGGGTGCTTTCTGGAGCTGAGCTGATGCCAAAGGGCATGCGTACATATCTGTAGCGGGCAAATGGGGTCCAGAAGGTTGTAAGCTTGCTGCTAGCTTTGTCTAAACCGATTTGGTAGAATCCATCTTTGGCGTCTAGCGTAGTGAAGACTTTGGCGTTGCCGAGTTTTGGCAGCATTTCGTCCAGCGTTGGCATTTGGTATTTCGGTCTTTTGATTGCTTTATTCAGATCTTTTGGATCCAGACAAATCCTTATCTTTCCTGGTTTGACAACAACAACCATGCTGCTGATCCATTCTGTTGGTTCTGTCTCTTTGACGATTATTTTCTTTTTCTCAAGTTCAGCTAACTTTGTTTTAACCTCTTGGTGTAGGGTAAATGCAATTCTTCTAGGTGCATGTTGAACTGGCGTGACGTCTGGGTCGACTGTGATCGTGGCGTTACCAATGCTTTCTTTAGTTAGGGGCGTAATTCCGGTTTCTTGAACCACGTGGACTTGATGATCGATGTTTATCTTGAGTAATTCTAGCTGTTGGCATGTCTCAGCTGATAAAATTGGTTTGTGGTTTCCGTTGACAACTTGAAACTTGTAGCAACCTTTAGTGTCACTTCACCCAATGTTTTCATTACGGAACCGTCAAACAGCCGTAGTTTGACTTTGCTTTGTTGAAGCGTTGGGTTACCGTCTTGGCTGATGATTGATACATCCCGATGACTGATCACGTTACATGTTGCTTCTGTATTCAGTTGACAGTCCAACTCCGTTGTAAAACAAGAGCCGTTGCTCATTAAAATTTAAGCTTTGCGAAAAGTTGCTTTCCTTTTGCCTTAACTGAGCCGATTTCTTCCATCTGGAATGCCCATTCGTCAGAGTTTTCTTGTTCTTCTTCTTCTTCATCCGATTCAGCTATCATCGCTTTAACATTCCCTGACCTCGTTGATCGATACACTGCCGCGAAGTGGTTTTTCTTCTTGCAGGCTTTGCATTCACGTCCATACGCAGGGCAGTCTTCTAATTTGTGTTTCTGGGACCCTCCGCAGTTGTAGCACTTGAAACTGCTTGTTCGGCGACATGTTACTCTGTTGCTATCCTCGTTTGGCGTTCTGTTTGTGCGTTTGTTGTTGCCTTTGTCGCGTGGTTTGCGTTGAGGTTTAGATTTCCGGTCACGTACTACACGAACTTCTTCACTGCTTCTTTTATCATCTAGACTCGTGGCTTTTAGCTGGCTGTTGGCTATTTCACTTGAGCGACAAATGTTAAGCGCCTTGTTGAGATCTAGATTGTCCTCTTTTAAAAGACGTAGTTTTGTTGAGTGTTCTCGTAGACCAAGAACGAGTCGGTCTCTTATAAGCTCTTCCGTTAGTGTACCAAACTGACATGTTGAGGCGAGCTTTCGTAGGCGATTTTAAAATACGTAGCCATCCACGGCTTCTTCTGGGCCTTGAGTACAGCTGTTGAACAGATATCGTTCGTACACCACATTTCGTTTCGGTTTGAAGTAGGTT
>JANSTQ010138896.1:0-10000 GCA_026167885.1 Bergia puertoricense
TTTTTTTTTTTTTTTTAATTTGCGAAAATTGAGGGTCGGTCGGATCCGTGCCCCAACACATTAAATTGGTCTGGCCTAAGTAACAATAGTGTATTTTCTTTAGTTTTAGTTTGGTTTGTGACTGGCTGATAGGGAAGCTGTTCTGTATAAATTTCAGTCGATTTTGATTAACTAGCTACCATTAGTTTAACGATTTACATAAACAAAGTGTTGGATCACTTGATTATAAACAATACAAATTACAAACACCATAGACTCAAGTACCCATTGGGTATGTATTTTTATGTACTGAAAGTCAGTCTTTGTTCAAGATAGGCTACAAACCAGTCGTGGAAAACCTGGAAAATCTAAATTGGTCATAGAAAATTGGAACTGTGTGTGAACACACTAAAATTTTAATGTGAGTTAATGAGACGATGAATTTTGGGACATTCTCAGATTTTAGGTCATGAAAAGTCACTGAAAAGTTGGTGAACTCAATTATACAAAAAGGTTGAACAAATCCTGTCAAGACGTCACTCCAAGAAAAGGTCACAATGTTATCCTTTTCTAAATTTTCAGGTTGCAGCTGAGGCACAGCAGCAACAACACCCACCTCAGCCTCAGCCACAGCAGCAGCAGCAACAGTCACAACAACAGCAGCAGGCACAACAGATTTCTTTTAACCAGCCACGTCATTTTCAATTTCCTCCTGCGCCTCCAGTTTATAATGGGCAGACGGTAAGATCTTTACATAGTTACTCACATAACTGTTGTAATGATAATGTTATAAAAATAGATGGTATTATTATATCTTCAGACTGGACAGGTATTGTTTATGAATCTGAAGGCACTTGATTATAATGTTTTATAGTCCTACTGTAGCATTCTATAACAAATTACAAAGGAATGTAGTTTTAAAGAAATTAAGTTTTCGATTAAAACCACCTGGTCTGTTACAGGTCACATTCGAACTAGATTATAAAGGCTCATTGTTATGAACCTCCTTGTATAGGCAAGAAAAAGTTGTGAATTGAAAATGTTTAGTTGCATAGTAACAATATGCCCAAAAGAAGTTACCTAGTTATTCAATTCTTATAATTGTTTCTATTTTTAATTTTGTAATTGGAAGTCCAAGAGGCTGACATTTGATAGTTTTAAACCCTAAAACAACAAAAATTGACTTTGGTTGGGTGAAATAATGTAGTTTCCTTCATAAAAAAGTTTCACCCACTGCTTTTTTTATCCCTTTTCTCAGTGTTTTTTTCAAATGAATATTTTAATTAGGGCTCGGATGAAGGCCAAAAAAACCCTTCAAAGGTTCATTGGGGTTTTCGAATGAACCTTCGAACCTTTGTTTCAGGAATTACTTAATAAAACACTCTTGATCTCAGGCTCCAACACATGAAAAAATGATTACTATATGCCGCTGCACGACCACCCAACGTATTCACCCTACACTAAGCAGAGGCACAGTCTGAGACACAAAATGAATCAAATTATCAGTCAGAAACAGCAACTTTTTCCAGCATTTTCTTTTGATAACTAACTGCCAGGTTTAAAGTCAAGTTTCTCAGAAATTAGGGCTTTTTTGTCGGAATATGCCGTTGTTTTGTATAAATTTAAAACTAATGACCAAAGAAACAGGTTCGAAGGTTGACAAAAACCTTCAAAGGCAACGTGAACAAACAAAGGTTTGAAGGTTTGTCTCAGCCCTAATTTCAATACTTTTTAGAACACTGGTGTAGTGATATCAAGGCAGAAAAAGTGATGAGAAGTTTTTGTATGTTCTTAGCCTTTCCAGTACTATCCTGCACCTGGCATGATGCATACATGGCCTCCAGGACAGTTGTTTGCAGAACCGCCAATGGTAAGTCTTCGTTTGGGATTAATTGAGCACAAAGTTAAGAACTAAGGAGAAATGAAGAAATATGGAGGAACAAAACTTTCTTTTTTGCCCTTCCTGAATTTACAGAGTATGCCAGTCTTGTCTGATGAGGTTTATGTGGCCAACTGTTCATGGTCAGCCATGGTCGGCTGGCTGATGAAGGCCGACCGCCCACTCCATTGCAGGGACCAAGAGGGCCGACTGTGGCTGACCGTGGCCAGTCGTGCAACTCATAAATCTACCAAAACTCACCAGGTCAACTGTGGCTGACCACGAAAGGTCACAAAAATAAATCTTGTTAACGACGATCGACTGATTGACAATTATCAGTGTTACACTTGATAATCGAGAGTAGCACCTATTTGTAAACAAAATTACTTCAGAACATTAGTGAACACTAATTTTGGTGTGAGTGTGGGTCTGTAAAATTTTCTGATGAAAATTCACGAAAACTAGCAATTAAATAACTGTTGATTCTTGTCGCCATTTTCTTTGATGTGACTCGTTCCCAGTCTTTTTGCAGTTGTTGAATTTTTTGCCACACTAGTTTCCAGGTTCAGCCATGCGTAATCTAAAATGGCTGCCATTAGTTTGTTTCCTTGTTCAGTTGCTTCAATGCCATGTTGATTTCATTCGCTGAAAGATATGCTTCATATCTAAAAGTAACCAACACAAATACTGCAGCTACTTCGAGTTCTGCCTGTACAAGATTGTGCAAATAAGAGAAAGTTTTGTCCCTTGGCTTCAAATAACAAGCTGACAAGGATCGAACACAGAGTCAGCAAGTGTTTCAAGTCATGTCAAGACATGCTTCAAATGCAAGAAACTACTGATATCTAAAACCAGTGACAAAGCAATAAACCAAGGTTTGTAACTTGGCCAACCAAAATGGACGGTCGGCCTCAGTCGGTCAAAAAAACAAAGCCAAGAAAAAGTAGCTGACCATTGCTGACAGTGGCCAACTGGCTACAGTCGACCATTTTTCTCCTCATCGGACAGAATGGCATACCCTCTGAATTTGTAGCTATAGTAATTATTTGTTAAGTTACATAATGTACAGAGCTAGCATATAGCTTACTTTCCAATGCTCTGTGTGGTTGTCCACAGTTATGTTACATTGAAAACAATCCATCTTTGAAGAGTTCTTAATGAGAAGTCAAATCATTCAGTCATCTCTTTCTTATGCAGCCTCAAAGTTACCCAACGAATGGATTTGTACCTGGTCTCAAACCAGGTGAGCCAGTATTAACGTTTTTTGATTGTAAGTTGTCAGATTTCCTCAGATTGTTAAAATGTTTTGTTGCAGTCATTAATGATTAAATTATAATAATCATAGTTAACGTATTTTTAGCAGCAACTTTTATAGGCCCCGAATATATCTGAGCACATTTATTTCATAATTATTCATTTATATAATAATTAAATTACAGTATTTTACAATTACGTTATCAGGGCTCCCATTAGCAAGTAATCACGGAGGGTCCTTGGGACCCCTTGCTGAAAGCTTTGAAGGGTCCCCAGGTAGTTTTGAAGGGTCTCTTAGTAATACAGTCAATCGGCAAAAAGCTGCTTGGAAAATGTCTACATCATTATGCAATTCTTAAGGCTTACAAGGTGGATCAAGAAGCACAAAACTTTGATTAAATTCAAAATGCTCAGTTTTGGTGAAAATTGTGCAAGACAAAATTAAGATCTTGTGTCTTTTATAATTCTACCCTAGCAAATGATTTGGTGCAACCCACAGTATCCCCAACGAGTTGTTTTGGTGCATCCTTTCTGGTTTTGGTGTATCAGGGATGCACATCTGTGCGTTAATGGGGGCCCTGATTATAAACTGGTTTGCAGGATAACTCAAGCTGTTCTAAATTGAGAAATTACAATTTAGACTTGTTCTTTTTTTACCACTGCTCCTGTATTACATGTATGATGGATAACTACAAGGTTTTGTTACCTGGTGTTACAGTATCTCTTTCTTTTTGTTTGCAACTGAACTCGGACTAGATATTTTATTTTAGTATTCAGGAGCATTTTGTGTCAAACTTGTTTGCTCAAGAAGGAGAACATTTGAGAAATATCTCTAAAAATCTTGATAAATATTAGGTTTTGGTACCACTTTGTTTTTCTGAACTTTCCCATCAGAGATAGAATTGTTGAAATATTGTACAAAGACTTGAACATGTTAAAAGAGGATTGCTGGACTCATTTATTGTTTTAAGTGCAGTTGAATGCTAAAAACATGGTGTATTTTAGAAACTACCAAGTTGCTGTTGAAATAAAAATTACTGTAGGGGTACAAGTGTAGAAGTACCATCAAATGCCATATCAGTGATTTTATAGCAGTCCAGGTGATAACCATGCTCCTCTCAGATGGCTCCATCAACAGATCCATTTTCTAACAAGTCAAGGTCAATATTAATGGTCCATTTCTGTACCTTTCAGCAAGTTTCAGAAATCAGCGTCTATCTTTTTGCACCGCCAGTGATGTCATTTCCATCCCCTTTCATTTTTTGTCATTTTGATCTTTTGCTTTGCTTTGACATTGGAACTGTAATAATTATTATTGTTGGCAAACTGTTTCTTGATCTTGACATCTTAAAGTTTTAACTTGCCAGATTGAGTCGCACATATCTTTTTGGCTGTTTGTTTGAGCGGCAAAAACATTGCTACACATTTTAGGAAATGAGAACTGGAAATTCTTGCCTAATTACAAATGTAGATATTTTAAATAAAACTGTTCTCCAAAAGAAACAATCCAACACAAGTCTCGTGATATGTCACAGACCAGACTTAAGTTACATCCACAATAATAGAGATTAATTGGAATAAAAAGAAACTGACCAAATGTTTTACACAATTTTACTCTTGTATAAAATTCTTGTATGATTTTGTTGGTTTATTAGGAAATGTGATCTGTAAGTTCTTTTTTGGTTTACAGTTCAAACCCAAAGTCCAGTGCGTCATGGTTACTCAGGAAACAGGACAAGGTAAACAACTATTACATCTCCATTTTTGTATCTGCTGCGCATGCATAGCAGCAGACATATTGCAATACCAAAAGCTGTTAACTGGAAGCTGTCCACAATAGGAAATCTTCGGAGCCAATCACAACTGAGCTTTAACAAAAGGGTAATGTTCGGAATGAATCAAAACTGAGTATTTTCAAACAAAACAAAATATTTATCAAACAACTATTGTAGCTGGTCATTTCATCTTCGTAACCAATCTAAACTTCTCATTTGAAATTAGCATAGCCAGAGCTTGGAAATCCTGAAGCTGTTGTTTTTTTAGTTAAGAGCATTTTTATGTCAAACTTCTGGTATGTTTTTCGCGAGATTTACAACTAAATGAATGTTTACCACAGTTTTCAGTGAGTGTATCAAGCCGGTTGGATCAAAGGTCTGGCAAGTTTTCTGCCCATTTTGCATCAATCCAGAGCACCCATGGATATTCAACAAATTGTCTCGATCGTGACATCCAAATCGTTCAGTGTTAAACGTTTACACTGAGCCACTTGTATAGTGACCACTGGTGGGAAAAAGTTGGCCATTGAAGAGCAGTCTTCTGTCTTTGTAAAAAATCAATACATGGCATTAGAACAATATTATCCCAAGCTTATCACAGACTTCATAGCACAAGCTGAAATCTCGGACATGGAGCGGAGCATCTGTTTACAACTTTATGACTGCAGAACGCGATTGATCAGAAACCACCCACTGTTACATGCTGTTGTGAAACGTTTTGCAATCTTGTTCGGGTTTTTCTGCTTTTGTAAAGTTCTATACACAGCCTATAGTCCAATGTTATCCCAAGCTGCTAATAGCTGACTCCATGGCAAGCACTGAAATCCCACATGTGGAGCGTTTGTTTATGATTGCAAAACAAACTCGGTATCTGTGCTGGCATGTTATTGCAAAATGGTACATTTATTTGGCAGTTTTGTTGTTCCCAAGCTCCTTACAGACTTCGTAGAAGCTGTTTGTTTATGTTTGCAAAGCAAACTCCAAATCAAACTGTGGATATTTATCAAGCTGTTTTTAAAAAGGAAGTCTTTGGATAATTGGATCAGGTCTGCTTTCCTTGTGCTATTGAGGTCCAGTTGGGGATTTTATGTTTACAATTTCCTTGTAAAACTTTTAATCAAGCAACCTTTCGGCTTTCTAATTAAAGTACAAAACTCCTGTGAGTGTAATTTATTTAATGTTTAAATGTCCTTTTCACTGGAATATTCAAAAAGATAATCAGGGCTCACTCAACTCTTGGCAGTGTTTATGTGTTGACAGCAGGCAATGTTACATGGAAAGTTGTTATTACACGTTTAAGTATATTAGTGTAGTTTTAAAACTGAATATAATCAATTTTGCCTGCAGTAGACACATTTACCCCTTGTGTACCTATTTTTTAAACAATTTTTTGGGTTGAATATTAATGAATGCAACATACAATAACATAAATAAATATTGTTTTATAAATTACCCAAGAGGTGCAGCCAGCCTTAAAAGAAAAAGGAAAAATATGTAGGAAATAAAACTGAAGTAAAATACAATGAAGTGCAAAATAGTATGTTATGAAAAAGGTGGGATGGCTTAAGGAGGACCAAGGAGACAGCAAAGTTCAAAATAACCTTGAAGTACACTTAGATTTAAAGGTTGTTTTCAGAGGTCAGGATATTTACCAGCTACTTTGTAGAAATAGCCTGGAAATTAGGCACCAAAAATGTCTGGTAAGGTCCAGAATCTGTCAACTATGGCTTGCATTTGGCAGTTGTTTTTAACCCTGGATAGTTTTAAAGAACAGGTGAATTTGGCATTAATAGGTTTTTATTATATAAGGTCTGTTCAAATGTGATGATCAGGGTTTGTATGACTCATGGAAAATTGTGGAATTTCAGAATTTCAAAATCCAGATCTAGAAAGCCTGAAAAAATTTATACTGATCATGGAAAATGAGATCTGTATGCACAAAGTAAGGTTATGCAGAAGGGTGGTATTTTATCACAAGTTAATGATACAAACTCTTTTGACGTAGGTTTGTTAACAAGAGCAACCATCACCGTGATCAACCTCAGCAGCATCAAGAAAGGAATGAAAGAGAGCCTCAACAACCACCAATTCAAAATAGACAACGGCCTCACAGTACAAATGGCAACATTGTGACAAACAGCTCCACTTCAACAACTGTGACCAGCAGCAACAGTAACAGCAGTAATACTTCTAGTAGCAACAACACTAACTTTAGAAATAACAGAATGTTCAGGCCTGGGGATGATGACCATAGAAGGTAAGTTGATGGGAAACTACATCTTGTTGAATGATAATGAAACATTTAATTAACTATGAGTAAACACGGCTGCATTTGATTTAAATGTAGTAAGGTGTGAAGACAAAAGCAAGTGGGTTTAGTGTTTGTTCATTTTCACTAAAGGTGCTTTTTTGCAAATACTTTTGCAGTGCATTTATACAGGTGTTTGTGTGGACACTTGCACTTTACATTAACTATTTCAATGTGTTTTTGACACTTTTCATGAGCAAAATCTGGGTTGAACAACATTTGATATTCCCATGATTTTATGATATGCAAGGTTTGCATCACCATGCATTACAAGAAGGAAAATTTTAAAAAACTGCTGACAGAAGTTGAGTGAAACAGTGTGAAACTCTACTGTCAGTAAGTGTGGCTGTGTATTTATTTAACAATTTCTGTTTATTTCCTAGTTTTAGTCGTGGTCCAAACAGACAACGAAGAAGAAGAGGAAGCAGTGAGGATATCAGTAGACATACTGTAAGTGTGTCCCAGACTAACAAATGTTCCAGTTGTGTCTACATTTTTTTCTCTATGATTTTCAAACTTGTGAACTTATTAAGATAATAAATTGAAATTAAATCTCTTGGACTGCTGAAATGTCAAGCACAGAATAGTTAGTGCAGGATCTCCTGCACTTCCATTTTTGTTTGACTTGAGGCACTTGCTAGATTTGAAGTAACAGTGAGTTTTCATTGGTAAGAGAGGGTTGTGTTTTAAATGTCAGCAAATTCCCTGCAACAAAAATGTTGTCTAACTAACTGTACTACTTGTTCCCCAGAGGCAACAGGCCAATCGTGCCAGCCCCGTTAGACATAGCAAGGATGACTCAGATACTCTTGTTTTTGAGCCCTCCCATTTTCCACCACTTCCAACATCACCAGCTTCCACTCTGGTAAGTGAGAATTTAAAATCACTTGTTATTTGAGTAGGAACATTCATTTAGTCAAGAAGCAATCACATTACAATTGAGAGAATGGTGACAGATCCAGTATCAATTTTTATCTAGAAACGAAGTACATGTAGTAGCTGCCTTCTTATATTTTTTGTTTTGATAAAAATAATTGATGCCTAAAATCTTTACTAACAGAACCGCCAGACCTCAAAGGACTTAACTGACAACAAGGTTTGTAGAATGGATCTCCTAATTTTTATTAGAAGATAAATACAATTGACTTTTAATTCATTAACCGGACTTCTTCAAGCTGCAATTATTATGTTTTGTTTCGATTTTGATAGTGCCCACTCTTGTATAATGTCCAGTTTTGGAAGCTACAGGAAGACATGTAGTTCTGTGCAAAGAAATTAATGTTTGTTTTGTTTTGTTTGAGATCAGTTTAAGTATGAACAAACCTCTGTTAGAATATTTTTGTTACTTACTTTCTGGCACATGGTGGAATAGGCACTTTGAAAACTAATTTGAAAATTGATTTGTAGTGGTTAAAGAATTGACAACTGTGTACTTGCTAGTCACACTAACATGGTGCTGATTGTTTTTAGGGGTCGCAACCTCCACAGTCTCCCTCAGATGGAACAGAGTCTGTGTCACCAAGCTCACCACTGCCATCTCCAACCAGCTGGTAAGTTTTATGCACTTTACGTCTTGCTATGATTACTAATTTTGTATTATTAGTACAATTAATATGATTCTACAACACCTAGTAGTTGAGGACTCCTAGGTTTATATCATTATTAAGAAAAAAGTTGACTGAGGTATTGTAGCAAATGTTTAATAAGTAATTTATGGCATGCTCTGGTTGGAACACTGCTAATCAGTTCATGACCACTGGGGAATTACTGGTATTACCATTCAAAGAATAATTTAACAAACTATTTTTGTTCACCTTCCTCTGAACAAACCATTTTCTCTATAGGGCCAAGCCCCTCACATCAGGAGTGGCCACTGGTGCTGCTGTATCTAATGTAGTTAATTCAGGAACTGGAAATGGATCAGGGCCACCATCTGCACCTGCACCTGCCTGTTCAACGACAGAAAGTTCTACGAAACCAACAAATACTTCTCCTGCCAGCCCATCCTTAGCCAGCACAAGTCCTACCACAAAAGCTCCAACAAATCAGAACTCTGCCAGCCAGAATGAAGTTAAACCAGTACGTTTTACATAATGAATGCAGATTGTTAACCTTGTCTCTTTGGTGATCTTTTTCTGCTCTTTCCCTTTTATTTATTTATTTATTTACAACATTTGCTGTAGATGGTACTCAGTGGGAGCACAGGCAATAGGACATGTGGTCCCCTCTAGGCCTGGCTCCCTTTCAAGGCAGGGGGAAGGTTGTATCTACCCCCCCCCCCCTAACTACATGTAAGGCAGTAAATTATCGATTGACTTAAAACTTTGTTATGTATTTGCTTTTTTCACAGCATTGTATTTTTACCTTCATGTTTTTTTTAATGCAGTCATGTGTGAAGGTATTTTTTAAAATTTGATATCAAATTCATTTTACTGTGATTTTGTGTGGAGTATAGCTAAATAATTGCAATACTATCTTGAATAATATTTTATTAATTTCTGTAGCAGGAAGAGGAGCAAAAACCAGTAGAGCGATTAAGTTATGCCCAGATCACACAGAAAACTTCACCAAAGCCACAAGCTCCAACAACACCAACAAAGTCACCAACAAAATAAAACAAGGTGCAGTTCACATAGTTTTAGTTGAGTTGTCATAGTTGAATACAAAATAGTTTCTTGATGCAGTATGAGAAGTTTTCATTTCTGTCAAAACATTGAAGAATACATTATTTTTACCATGAAACAAAATTTAACATGATGGTCGTCACAAACTCTTTTTATTGCAATATTTGATACTTTCAATGAT